>RJWM01015969.1:0-46565 GCA_004363535.1 Dasyprocta punctata | reverse complement strand
TTTGTCTTCATTTTAGAACAGTAAATCTTGGAAGATGGAAACTCTTTCAGCGCTTAGAACATATCCTCCTCGTGCTTCTGGTCTCCTTGGTTTCTGATGCAGATTCAGCTGCCCTGTCTTTAATGAGTCACTTTTCTGTTGTTGCTTTTAAAATTTCCTCTTTGTCCGTCCTTGTTTTTACTACAGTTTTTCTAGATATAGATCTCTCTGGATTTATCATGCTTGGAACTTACTGTGTTTCTTGGAAACACAGATTAATCTTTTTACCAAACTTGGGATAGTTTCAACCATTATTGCCTGAAATATATTTTCAGCCTCTTTTTAATGCCCTACTGATTTCTGAGGCTGTGCTTTCTTTTTAAATTCCTTTTTTCCTCTTTCTTCCCTTCAGATTGCTGTATCTTCAAGTTCTGTCATTCTTTTTTCTGCCGTCTCAAACCTCTTTGAGTGCCATTTGGTGAATTATTTGTTTCAATTTTGGTAATATTCAATGTCAGTGTTTCCATTTGGTTCTTTTTTTTTTTTTTTTTTCTTCCCCAGCATGTATGAGACCAAGCATCCCTGGCTGCTACACAGGCATAGCAGACAGGTACTGTTAAGAAACAACTTTATTTTGAGCAGGGGGACCAACAGCATAGCACTTAACAGCCATGTTGTAGTCTGAATCCTGTTTTTATTTGGTTCTTTTTTATAACTTGTCTCTATTGGTTCATTGTGTTTGATGACAGTATATTTAAAAAAATTTTTTTGAACATGGTTTTCTTTAGTTTTAAACATATTTACAAGAGCTTTGAAATTTCTGGCTCTTTTCTGGCCAGGTTGTTGCTTGCCCCAAACAGTGCAGAATCGGGGCCACGTATCCTGTGATGTTGGCCTTTCCTGATTGTTTGTTACTGAGATTGCTGTTGTTTGTGACTGTGCTCTGACATGAAATTTTCAATGCTTTGCTCTAAATAAACTTAGCCCTAAGCTTTAGGGCCTGTCCTGTTTTGTGAAACTTTCCATAAAGTCAGGGAGAAGAGAATAGAGCAATCTCACACTAAAACTCCACCACCATCTACTGTTTTTACTGAAGTTAGATAGGTTTGTTTTTTTTTTTTTTTAAATCACTTTAGTTTTTTAAATATATCTTCAATCAGTCTTTAGTGTCTTGGGATGCTCATTTTGATTCAGATTGTGTCGAATTTATAGGTCCACTTGGGGCACATGCCTTGCTGTCGTAGTAAAACTGAAAACTCTAACCTATACACACTGCATATTTCTCCATTGATTGAAATTTTTAATTTCCTAATGTTTTATAATTTGTTAAATTTATTATGCATTTATTTTTGCAGCTATTATAAAGACTGAAATTGCTCAATATCTCATCTTCTAATTTTTTGCAACCAGTACATATAATTATTTTCAGTATTTAGCAAATGACCTACTATCTTTTGTACTTACAACTTCTGCTATTTTGTAGCTTTCTCAGAATCTTCTATATATATGGTCATGCAAATAAGGATTGCAGTATTTCTTTCCAATCTGTGTGTTGTTTCTTTTTCATGTTTGCTTTATTGTTACTGGATATGACCTCCAGTACAATTTCAATATAATAGATGAGTCAACATTTTTGTTTCATTTGCCATATTAAGTATAAAACATTAAGGCATTTAACCTTTCACCATTGAAATATTTGCTGTAGGCTTTCCATCAATGCCCTTAAACCTGACTGAAGAAGTTAGTTTCATTTCCTACTTTATTGAGAGCTTGTGTCATGAAAAACATGTTGAATTTTGTTAAATCCCTTTTGCGAATGTGTTCTGCTTTTTTACTTCCTTATATGTGAGGTAATTCTGGGTTGTAACCTTACTGTTATCAGTGGTAACTTCTGGAGATCCTGGCTTCTGTTGTGTTTCTTTGTTAAGTGTTATTTATTTTGTTTTAGCAAGACATTTTCTTGGCTTGTTTTTTTGTTTTTTGTTTGTATTGGGGATCAAACTCACAACCTTGCATTTGCTAGGCAAGTGCTTGTGCCACTGAGCTAAATCCCCAGCCTCTTGGCTTGGTTTGGATTGTAAACTCTCTGCCTTGGGCATCGGGTCTGGCCTCCATTGAGACTGACTGTGATTGGCGTGAGCTCCTTTGACTCTTTCCTGAGTGTATGTGGTTCATGGATCAGTTAGAGATGAGAGTATCCCGACTTTGGGGTTCTCCCATCTTTCTCTCTTTTTTGGGGGATTGTTTTGCTCTCTTTATCGTTTGTGGTTCCCCAGTTTTGCTTGGTTAATTCCCAAAGACAGAAAGACTGGGTTTCCCATGTGAGCTCTTGTTTCGGTCACCTCAGCTGATGTGCTGCTCCTGGTTCCTGACCAGACCCTCTGTCTTCCACAGCTCCTCTTTATGTTTCCTCCGAGAGAACAGTGCTTCTCAATAGCCTATCAAATGTTTTTCACTTTCCATGTCCTTTGTGTGCTGATTTTTCAACTAAGGAGGAGGATGAGGTAGAAGGGGCTCACAAAATAATTGTGTATTTGTTTACTGCAGGGGGCATTCCCTGGTGGAGACTTGAAGTGGAATTCTACCCTTTTCCATTCTTAAATCCTCTCCCTTTCCAATTTTTTTTATTTAAAAATTATTTCTTACTCTTTTCCTCCTATCTTTACTAACCTTATCTACTACTCATTCTTTTGTGCTAAGCTAAAACATTTTCAGTGCAAACACAACATAACAAAAGGGTAGTACAAAGAAGGTATTGGCGCTTTTGCTTTTTAAAGGGTTTTAGAGTCAAACTGCATACTAGGTTATATTTAATAGAATGTATGGCTCTAAAGGTACATACTAAGTGAACTATTAATATTTGTTTTGAGTTAGACTATGAAAACCAAATTTGACATAGATAACCTATGATGTATTTGATACTACCACTATATAATTTTTCCCTGATTTTATCAGTGTTTTAAATTACAGTAATATCTTGGTTCACAAACGCTTCCGTTCTCATACAATTCAGTTCTCAAACAGAAGCATTCAACATGATTTTGCTTCAGTTCACAAACTCCGCATCTGGTAACAAACATAACCATGGTGTTCTCCACACAAACACAAATGCGTTCAACTTTCCCAAAATTGTAAAACAAGTTTATGAACCAAGATGCCACTGTATTTGAGTATCGTTAAGTCATGTTAATACTTATAGGTAATTTTAGGATCTTTTTTTGTAAGTGAATGTTGTCTTACTGATTTCTTTGTCTAAGGTGAAATCCAGTGATAGCTGCCTCTTCTTTATTAAATGCTTCGATGATACCATTCATGGCTTCAGGGTTCCTAAGAATAACCTTCAGCAGTCACGGGAGGTAATTGTCTGGATTTATTTATCTTTTATAAAATTTAAAAGACATTTAAAGACATGAAAAATATGACATAGGTTCAGTATTAGCATTTATTCTAAGATCTTGATTATACTATTTTTTTTGATTATACTATTTTGTTGGGAACAAGTATATGAAGCATTTAAAATTTGGCTTATGAATTCTTTTTTTTTTAATTTTAAAGATAGAAAAATCCCACAAAACAAGACAGAATAAAGCCAATCCAAACAAAGCAGCAAAACTGGTACAGAACTTCAAAGCAGGATACTAGGAAAACAACAATAGCTACTATAGTATGTCTTGTTGTCGTCACAATAGTTGTCCATTCCATCAGGCATAGCAAAATCTAGCCAAAAACAAAACAGAATATTGAATAAGGCAAAACAGTTAATCAGAACAAAGCAAAACAGTGAGAACAATATTGGATTTCAAAGACAAGAGAGAAGGAAATCGCCCATATTTGCTATATTGTATACTGTCATCCTTCCAAGAGAGGCTCAGACCACTGGCCCCAGGCCTATAAAATCAACCAAACAATACAAGCGCTTAGTTACTTTGTGTAGGTACTATCAACTTGGCCTGTCCTCCGAACCAGCAGGTGGCTTACTGGGGTGTAGGGGGGTGGGGGATTTTGGGTTTGATTCTCAGCCCACACCAGTAGTCTCACTGGAGGTGCTGACTTTTCTCTTCCTGGAATTCGTGTGGTTTGCACAGCTTACCAGAAAGGCAGGCTAGTTAGCTTCTTGTTGGGTCTGCCCAGTCCCAGCATGGCCAATTCTGATGTTTCTCTTCCTGGAATCTACACAGCTTGCGCAGCTTACCAGAAAGGCTGGCTAGTTAGCTGGCTTATGAATTCTTTTTTCAGTTCTTTTTTAAAGCAAAACAAAAAAGGATAGAAATGATACAGAATTTTTAAAAAATGGCAGGAAATTAACACTAGTTAATAAATTGCATATTGTTATCTTAGAAGTAGTTCAGGTTACAAGATCTAGGCATAAAAATGATCAACCAATCAAACAATGACAGCACAAACTGTTCTTTTTGATAAACTAACAGAGATTAGTGGTATAGTTATCTATCTTATACATACACACATATATATACATATATCTACATACATATAATATTTTCCTTTCTTCGTTTTCTCCTTTCCCCTATCCCAGTTGTTCTTTCCTTTTGAGCACTTTCATTCCCTTTCATTATTACAATATCTGTTGTACATTTTGGATCTTATTACTCTTTCAGTTTTTTATTTTTATTTTATTTATTTATTCGTTTATTTGGTACCAGGGATCGAACTCACAACCTTGTGCCTGCTAGGCAGGCACTTAGGTCACTGAGCTAAATCCCTGGCCTTATTTTTTGAGACAGGGTCTCACTATGCAGTTCAGGCTGGCCTTGAACTCACTTTGTAGCCTAGGCTATTCTTGAACTCGCAATGATCCTCCTGCCTCAGCCTCCCGCATGCTGGGATTAAAGATGTGTGCCACCACACCCAGCAATATGATGTTTATAAATGTGAGTTTATTTCACTTATAAGTATGGTCTCAAGTTGCCTTCATTTACCTATAAAAGCCTCAAGATTATCCTTTTTATAGTTGAGTAATATTCCATTGTATAAAAATACATCTTTTTTATCTATTCTCTGGTTGATGAGCATTTGGGTTCTTTCCAAGATTTAGCTATTACAAATTGTGCTGCTATAAACATGGGTGCACATATATTGCTGTGGCATGAATTCTTTATCAACAAGCACTTGTAGGTATCTTCTGTTCATAATTTGTTTTCATTTTGATTCTTTGAATGTGAGGGGCCTCTATTGGTTTTGGAAAAAAGGCTAAATGATAATTTAGTCTACCTTATAGGATGGAAGTGTTCTCCCAAGACCAGGCAGTTTCTAAGTCAGAAAACCTAGACTATAATCCAGGCGTTCTGATATTTACGGTACAGTAGTCTCAGCCTACTTCTGTGATTAGTTGGAAATCTAGTAGCTAGTAAGAAAATTGGGGTTCATTTGATCAAAATTCATGGTACAGTGGTTTAATGGAGAATCTGTATTTCTTTAAATCGAAGCAATAGTCATAGACCAGCCAACTAACAGACCAGCCAACCTTCCTTCCTCTTTCTTTCTATCTTGTGCCCTTCCTCGCCTTTTGTCTTTCTCTCATCCATCTATCTATCTGTCTATCTATCTACTTCTACATGTCTGTCTGTCTTAGTTTCTCTTCTCACATCACTTCTTTCTTATAAACCCTGTAAAGGTGAAAATGATGTTTTCCAAAGTGATAAACTTTGGCTCTGCAAAGTACCCTGAACAGTACAACACACGAGAACCTAACATTTCATGAAATGTTTAAATTTGACCCTGAGTAATGTTAGAAGAAAATGAGGGAAAAAAGTACGACAGGTATTAAGGTTTTATTTTTTTTTTTAGGAAAATTTTTCAGGAGACCTGTATCATTATTTCATTATAGTTGGGGTGGGGTGGGGTTGGGTTGGGTTGGGTTGAAACAGGGTGTTGCTGTGTAGCCCAGGCTGGCCTTGAACATGCAGTGATTCTTCTGCTGCAGTCTCCCAAGTGTTGGGATTACGGGTGTGCTACATCTTGCCTGGCAGTTGTGGTTGTTTCTTTTTTGGGGGGATGGTATTAATATTTATTTCCTCTATGTAAATTTTATGCTTTATGGATCATTGTCATATTACCTCCTTGGAGTAAACATGCTTTTCACTTTTATTCACATACTTGGATTATCTCAGAACTGGCTGGAAGCAATTGAAGAACATTCTGCTTACAGTACCCACTACTGTTCCCAGGACCAGCTGACTGATGACGAAGAGGAAGATGGACTTTCTGCTACAGAGCTGAAGGAATCCTTACAAGTTAATAACACATAATCTGGTCTTTATTCCCAACTCTATTATGCAGGTTTTAATCAAGAATTACTTTTTGTTAAGAGATGAGCTTTTGAAATTATGATTTCTGACAATGACATAGTGTTGCATTTTCTCTCATATTCTCTTAGTATTTATGATGTCTCTCTTGGGCAGTACTGCAAAAGGTCTCCGTAGATAGGCTCTAAGGATCTGGACCAGTGCCTATGTGAATGGTTTCCTGTTAAACACTTGACCTTGCTGAAGCAGTTGTCATTCGATTTGGGAACTGCAACCAGCAGGGGGAGCAGGCATAGCTTGACTCGCTGCCCTTTGTGACTTCACCACACATTTCAGAATTTAAATAAATGCAGCCATGGTGACACATGTCCTGGCCAGTAGTTTTGTTTAAAACCACTGTAAAACTCTGTACTTTTCTTGCTTAGAGGTAAAGTGTCAGTAATGAGTGGAGAGGCCCTGGTCTGAGGCGGTGCCATATCCATTGAAGAATATTGGCATATGTAACCAACATGAAATAGGTATTTTTTCACTGGGCAGAGGAGCATCAGCTTCTGGCTAAAGCTTTGAATGGCACCTTGTTTATTAGAGAATGGGAATTGGGTTTGGAAAGTAGAACTACATTAGTGAATTTCAATGTAAATAATTATGTCAGAGTATATCGATTGAGTGTGGAATTTAAATGTTTCTTAATCAACTTTTCTTATGCCTAAAGAGTTTTATCGATTTGAGACTCCTATCAGTGAACTTTGCAAAAGTAACATGTACTAGAGCATTTAGAATAGTACGAAAACTGAGGAAACGAGAAGGTTTAGATAGATATAGCCAAAATCATTTTAAACAACTAAAACTGTATTAAAACACTTTAAAATTTAGTAGATATTTCTTAAATGAAATCCTTCTCTTTTTTATCTTCCACTCAATAGAAGGTGACTGATAACCCTGGAAAGATTTACAAAACATACCAGATTATTTTCTAGGATTTTATGGTAATTTTAAGACCTTTTGAATGAAAACAACAGGCAAAATAAGAATATGGATTGGTTCTTATATATTGTTTATCTTTTTCTGTTAAACACTTTACATTGCTCTCATCAGTTGCCATTCATGCTAACTTGCATACTATTAAACTTCCTTAAAGAATGATTTTTTTCTTTAGCATTATTTTCAAATTTTCAGTTAGGTCACCAGCCTCAACTATACCTTGTACTTTATTCCTTATTTGAATATTTTGTTCAAATGTTAATTTTATTTATTTTTTTATTTTTTAACAAAAAAAGTGTGTACGGACATTAGAAAAACATCAGCAAGAAACACAAATGTTACGAATGCTATATTATTTTCAACAGAACAACTCACAGTAAAAAATCTAAAAATGACCCTGTGAAGACTACTTTTCACTCAAAATTCTTTTTCTTTAACTATCTTAATTTTTGATATATGTACATACATGCATAGATTTTCTTTCAGTGTGTCACACAAGTGCAACAATACAATGGTTACATATGTGTGACTTATTTAGTTCACTGAGAAGTATATTTTCAAGGTGCATTCATTTAAGTATAAAATTATCTAGTTTGTCATTCTTTATAGCTGAGTAGTATTCCATTATAGAGAAATACCATATGTTTTTGACCATTCCTCAGTCGAGGGGCATTTAGGTTGTTTCCAAGATCTGGCTATTATGAACTGTGCAGCTATAAACATAGGTGCACATATATCGCTGTGATATGATATTTTTAGTCCTTTTGGAAAGATACCCAGAAGGGGAATAGCTGGGTCAAATGGGACCTCCAGTCCTAGCTTTTTGAGGCATCTCCACACTGACTTCCACAGTGGTTGCACCAGCCTGCATTTCCACCGACAGGGGAGAAGGGTTCCTTTTTGTCCACAGCCCCTCCAGCATTTGTTATTGGTTGACTTAATACTAGCCATTCTTTCTGGGGTGAGGTGGAATCTCGGTGTTGTTTTCATCAAATGTTAATTTTAAAGCCATGAAATTGTGGCTGCTAACATTTATAGTTTGTGAAGCCAGTGAGTATTTTAGCCAGTGTTAAGTGCTTTCAAGTTTTGCAAGCTATAGATAGCTGTGTTGGACAGAGTTTGAGTGGTACCTCTGTGAATCTTTATTCTGCGTCAACAGCTGCAGGCTGGTTCAAAATAGGTAAAATCTGAAATAAGCTTTGAAGTGTGTTAAATTGTAGCTTATGGGAGGCTGGCTCCAGATGTCTTTGATGCTTGAGTTAAGTTACAAGAAAATTTAGGGCCCCATTTGTGAAGCATATCTATTCTTGGTTTTTGTGGAGATTCTAAAGGAATCCGGTTCTCTGGAATTAGTATACTCTATAACCATCTGAATTAACTGAAAAATTGATTTAATTTCCTCAACATACCTTTGCACCAGTAAGTAGATTTGTAAGAAATTGAGGTGAAAAAGTGAGCATGTTTTATGACACTTTTGGTCTCTGTTCACTCCTAACAAACCATGGTCCTTTGAAAATTTAAAACTTATTTTTTTAAGCCCTCTCACTGCCTTCAGGTTAAGTCTGCAGGGAGAAAAATATAAGACAAGTCATAGAAACACCAGCTTCAGGGTGTTACCTTAATGACATCTTGAAAATGTTTCAGAAAAAAATTGGGGAAGTCAAACACAGTATTTATATAGAACTACACTGCCCAATATGAATGCTCCTAGCCACTCATAGCTACTGACAAGTAAATTAGTTAAACCAGAAATTCAGTCCCTTATTTTAACTGGCAACATTTCTGGTGCTCATGTGTGCACATGTGACTATCACATTGGACCCACAGAGAGAAGGTTTCTGTCATCATGGGAAATTCTAGTGAACAGCACTGGGAGTGGTTCTTAGACACCTGGGATGACACCGCCAAAATGGGAGTTGTGTTTGGTGAAGATACTTTGATTCTGTGGCAGTGATAGTGAACCTTTTAGAGACCGATGACCCAAACTGCAACCCCAAACCCACTTGTGTATCGCAAAGCGCCGACCCTACAATTAAACCTGAATGCTCAGCTGCTGGGTGATGGTGCGGCGACTTGGCTCGCGTGCCAACAGAGAAGGCTGTGCGTGCTCGCTGTGGCGCGCATGCCGTAGGCTCACCATCACTGTTCAATGGGATCTGAACTGCATTCGTGTTGTAGAAAATAATGAGTAGATAATGCTAAATTTTAGCCAATTTTTTTTAAACTTTTAACTAGAAAGTAAACTGAAAAAGATAAAACTTTCCTTGTTTAAATTATTCACTGTAGTGAATACATGGAAAGATGCATGTGCATTAACATGATACTTATAAGGGAATGGTACATCTGCCCAAGAATGAGGCTGACTTAGATGTGAGATATGTTTAAGATATATGAAGTTCAAAGGTCAAGGTATAAGATAGGACAGCAAATATGCTCCGCCTTGCAAGAAAAAAAGAAAAAAACAGGTACACAGACATGTTCGTGTTGGCCTGGAGTATCCCTCGTAAGATGAGGAAGTAGCAGTTGTTGTTTTGGGGCTAGGAATGTGGCAAAACAAGGGCTTTGGGACACCAGTCAGGTGTGAAGGAGAAGTCCTTTTCTCTCTACATCTTTATTTTTGTGTATGTACTTACTGCAAAATAAAACATTAAGACAGTTATAAAGTAGAGCCACAGTAAAGTGCTAAAATAGAATATATGGACTCTGGTTTAGCTCAGAGCAAGGTAAGGTGGGGTGTGAGGCCAACCTTGAACGGCATTCAGCTGGAGTGAGGAAAACAGTGGGAGGAATGCTAGGTACCACTGCTTGCTGTGTGATGTTTTGTGGAAAGAGGACGCTTACCTCTGTAGTTTTGAAGTTTCGATTAGTATTTTTGAGGTATAAATTTTTATACAGTAAAATAAAATCATTTTACATCTTTAATGTATCTTGATGTGTGTATATACTGTGTAACCACCACTCCTGTCGAGATACTGATATAGAGTCTCTTTTTCTTTTTGTTTGCTTCTTGAGACAGTCTCGCCATATAGTTTAGGCTGACTTTGAACTCACTAAGCAGCCCCGGCTGGCCTCGAACTTGTGACGATCTTCCTGCCTCAACCTCACTCAGCCTCCCTAGAACTGGGATTACAGGTGTGCACCACCAATCCCAGCATCTCAAGATTTAGAAAGAACATTTTTATCACCTCAGAAAACTCCCTTGGTCCTGTTTCCAGAAAATGCCCTGGGAACTTTAAATGGTTGATGGTAGAATTATTTTTCTCTTACCCTGTCCACTCCTTGCAAGCTGCCTATTCCACTGATACACATTTTTGAACTGCCATGCAGGTCAGGACGAGGTAATTTAACATCAGTTTAAGTCAAACAAAACTGACAGTGAAAGTCTGTGTGGACAGAAGTAGGAACAGGAGACCCAAGCTGTCCAAGTGGCTCTCCTGCTCACCTGTGTGGCCTTCCCATCCTTTGAGCCTCTCTCGTGGTTATGACCCTTGTTCTGTGTGCTTTGCCCAGGTAACCTGCAGAAAGTTTAAATTCTGCCAGACTTGAGCATTAGACCATTGCTCAGAGTGGAGTCTAATGTATGTAATTAAAGAAATAAAAAGTAAAACTTATGAAGAGTCCCTGATACAGTGTGAACTGGCATAGAAGTCAAGAATGAGACACCATGGCAGACTCTGCAAAGATTTCATGAGCATTAATATTCATAAGTAGAAGTTCAGGTTTTCATAACACCACCAATGACCACCAAGGAAGATCATAGCAAATTAGCGAATGGGCTGTGTTTTATTGTGATTTATATTAGTACAATGACACTAAATTGTTTAAACAGAAGACACATGTACTAGTGTAATAATACTGTATATGTAGATTGACTCTTCTCCAGTTTACCTATTATGTACCTTTTTAACATGAAAATCATTGATCAAGGAAGCAATCGTTTTATTTTTTAATTTTTATTTTTTTTACTGTTGGCCTAAGGGAAGATGAATATGAGTCAAGTATTTGAAAATGATGCTAGGGAGGGTGTTTCCTGACCTTAATTACAATTTCAGAAGCTGTACTACTTATTACAGATGCACAGTCTGCAAATGAAGCTGGTGCTTATTTTTATGTCTAGCCAACTTTCACCCTGTAAAGGAAAAGAGAAAACTGGTGTTAACTTTCACATGAGCAAGAATATTAAATATACATAGATGGAGAAAGACGATTTTCTATTAATAAATCATGGGTGAGGCACTTAGTTGCAGTGCATGTTTCAGGCTCTGCCTTTTCCATGCCTTCAACCTGAGTTCACAGGCTATGTCTGAAAAAATTACCATCACACCGCTACTCTTCTTCCGGTGTTTTAAATCACACAGTGCAAGTATACCCCCTCTCCAAAAAAATAAAAAGGTTATATTTAAATGTTGTTAGGACCCTCAAAACAAAAAGACTAATACCAGTTTCCAGGAGAACACTGACTCTCACTAGTGTGGTACCATGAATAATTCTGCAGCGGTTGAATGGAGCTTCATAAGCACTAAAATATTTATAACATGAAATCGGAGAAAAGGGAGCTTACCTGTGTCACCTTGGCACATAACCTACAGTAGGTTAATTTGGGGTTAGCAGAACGTTTTATGGTGGACCAGTTGTGATTCAGAGTACAAAGGAGGCCAAACATATTACAGCAGTATGATTTTGATATCAGAAGGTCAGAGTTCTCACAATGAATGTTTTCAGTTGCCCTTGCCAAGAGAATTTGCAATTATAATTTTCTTGCTTATTTCTGCCACTTCTTTAAAGGAAATCACATGTAAAACTAAATTCAAAATGACACTGATTTTCATCATGCACTGCCAGGCTGGCGGTAACATGGGGTGCTTTTCCATCGTGGGAGTCTGTATTTGCTTTGTTCTTAGGGATCTAACTATATAGAACTGTGAAATTCCAAGCAAGAATGCTTTCTAGACTTGATTTTACCTTCTGTTCATCAACTTTGACTTACTAAGAAAATGTCCTTATTCGTCTGATTTGTGTGTGGGCAGTGTGTGCTTAGATTGCTGAATGAAATTCAGCTTGTGGTTTCCAAATGTTAGGACCATCTGGATTTTTTTTAACAGAAATAGATTTTAAAATATAGTCTTTATAATTTCTTGATGAGTTTAATGAAAGCTAATGAAAATTAATCAGAGCAGTCTATGTATACAAGGCATGGTAACTGTTAATTAAACATATTTTATATAAGAAATGTTGAATGTATTTAGAATTAAATATTTATTTATTTTCTTTTTGAGACAGGGTCTCACTATGCAGTTCAGGATGGCCTTGAACTCACTTTGTAGCCCAGGCTGGTTTCGAACTTGCAATGATCCTCCTGCCTCAGCCTTCTGAGTGCTAGGATTACAGGCGTGCAACACCATGCCCGGCTTAAATATTTATTTTTATTGATCTATACTTGATTAAATGTTACACTCAATTTCTAAGGGAATTTTTTTCACTTTTTTTCTCTTTATAAGGAATCAGTCCGTAAAAGTTTTGAGAGAAATATTAAAGCATAAATAACGTAAAAATTCTTTATGCATTTAACTTTTTTTTCTTTTTCCAGAAAGCACGAGCATGTCAACAGAGACTTGATACGGAAATTTCCAGCTTTCTCAAAATGATGAAGGAGTATGACACGGCTAAAGGTAAAAAAAGACAAACACTATAAAACAGTCAGTCTTTAACACAGCCTATTTTCAGAGGTATTGATGCTTTGTAGTTTTGTATAGTTTTGACAACTTTTGGCTTTGAATTTGGAATGTATTTTATGAAACTACTAAAAAGGGCTATTTAAAATTTTTATTCTCTGAAGTCATTTGCTTTATAGAGTAATTTTTTTTTACTCTTTTAAGAAAAAAAAAAAGCCAATTTAAAGTTAGAATTTCACAGGCTTTAAGAAATTCTGCTTGTGAGTACTCCAGAAGACTGGTGTTAAGTTTGACTGTGCCCCATTACTAGATGTTACTTCAAACTGTACCTTTAACTCCTGAGTCTCAGTTCTCCTATCTATGCATTAAAGGGGTTTGTTGTTGCTAGGTCTTGGCCTTTTATGATTCTATGAATGTATATATAAGCTATCCTAATTACTAATCTTTCTGTTATAACTTTTTTTATCTTTAACCTGCATTAGTTATGAACTATAGAGGACTGATTACAGATAGTCTACAAATGAAACTTAAGTACTGAGGAAAAATTGTTTATTCCTTTGTAAAAGAAAAACATGCATCATGTTTCTTAGACTTTAAACTCAACATTTGCTTAGACTTTGGCTGCCACGGCAAGCAGAAACACCAAAACGACACCTAGGATTTGGAGGCAGATTTATTTACATCGGTGGGCACTGATTGGGATTATTCCCAGAATATCAGGCCCTGATCTGTGGTGGTCTAGAGCTTATATGGGGTAAGCAAGCAGGAAGTACAGAGGCAGAATGGTTTGTCGATTGGGGATTAGTTTACAATGAGCATCATCGTGACCACCTATGTATTACAGTGACCAGCCGTTTCTAAGAGAGAAAAGCAACCAGAACTGGAACAGGAACTATTACCTGAGCAACTAACAAACTGAAGTATACTGACTGAGGGGAGGGGGCAACATTTTCTGCTACATGACCATGATGGGTAAAAATGACTCCATTAAAATATAAGTGATTTAGTTATCTCTAAGTTCATGATGACTAATTTTTATTGTGAGCTACTTTCCCTCAGTGGACTCCTGGGTTCAGTTTTTATGTTCTCAGGGTTATATCTCTCTACATGTATCCCCAGAATGCCCTTACTAAAGTTCAATAGATATTACTTTGATTTTTGCATATTTTTATCAGTAGTGATAGCTTCAGGAAGGAGTCATCTTGATTACTAATTACAGACTAGACTATTTGTTACTTAGTATTATTCATTCACAGTGAACTTTTAAAATCATAGCTTCATTAGATATAATTCATGTAACATAAGGTCTGCCCATGTAAAGTATACAATTCAGTGGTTTTTAGTATATTTACAAAATTATGCAACTGGCTATCCATGGGCTTTTAAAGCAGCATCTTCACCAAGAATCATCAAAAGTCAGAAGAGATACTAACAATATTTAAAAGATGTGTTTTTGAAAAGCCCAGTGAAGATTGATTCATTTAACACTGACCAAAGCAAAACAATTATATGAGAGCTGCAACAAAACTAAGTGTCGTTTTTTTATACCTTGAGACAAATCTCTGGGTTCAGGTGACCTATGTGCATATCATTTTTAATGATGTATCAGCAATGATTCATTCCACTTTGGAGGAACTGATAACACACAAACATTGCTTAGAGAGATGCATAATACTCCATAGCACAGAAGAGATTTTTCAGTTTGGTGAGTGCCATCTGGGTGCCTCAGAGCTGCTTGTCTATTGTCTGACACCCCTATTTTATACAGCTACAGGAAAACTTAATGGGCCTTCACTGCTCATTGAATGTCTGCAGAATGAGTAAAAGTAATTCAGGGGGCTTATTCACAAACAACTATGAACATATTCTGAAAGATTGGTGCAGAAAAACAACATTACATTTTATGTAAGTAGTAAATAGGTTAAAATAATTTCTTGAGTGGAATAGGAAAGTTGAAGATAACAATGAATTTTCTAATGCCAAGGCTTTGTAGACAATGATCTTGTACCTTGTGTTTCATTAAGGAAGCAGATACACATCCTGCTCCAGACTGCCTCTGGTTCTTCTCAAGATTTATGCTACTAGTTTCTCTTTGTTCATTTAAAAAAAAAAAGTAAAAAAGTTCTTCCACTTGTTTGTTTCTTCTTAGTAACAGAGAGTCTTTTTTGTCTATGACTTATACTCTGAGTAACATTTTGCCTGTTCTTTTAGGATCCTGATACACAGTGTATTAGCTTATTTTCTACTTGGTTATGAAATTTTTATTTTTTCATAGAAGAGTGCTTTTAAAATTTTCCTTATTAATGTCTACTGGTATTACACACAAATAAATTTAAAAATGGAAAACTAAAATGTTTGTGGAAAGAATTTAGATCATGTGGTTGTAGTTGTTAGCAAAATTGGGTTAATTTTGAGGCCTAGAATCCTTTTTTTATTCAGGTTTCCACCATGCTGGTTCAGCTCATTATCTCCTCAAATCAAGCCAGATTATGGCAGCAGCCTCCCCTCCAGCCTTCCTGTCCCCTGGGGCTCCCTCTCATTCTATCCCGAGGGAGTTATAGCAGAAGACTGTGAAAGAACCACTCGTATTCCATGAAGTATTGCATTATTGTTGCCAGATTGACCCTTGCACGCATTTTGGTACTGGGGATTGAACCCAGCTCCTCACAAATGCTATGCAGGTGCTCTGCTACTGAGCTACATCCCCAGCCCTTTTTTAATTTTCATTTATTATTATTGTTAATCTTTTTGAGACAGAATTTCACTATGCAGTTCAGGTTGATCTTGAACTCACAGAGATCCTCTTGCGTCAGCCTCCCCAGTGCTGATATTACAGGTGTATGCCACTACACTTGGTCCATCCTTAATATTTTGAGACAGAATCTTGCTAAGTTGGCTAGGCTAAACTGAAGCTTCTGCTTAGCCTTTCAGGGGGCTAGGATTATAATTTGCCATCATGCCCAGCTGCTGCCAGATTAATTTTATGAAGGTATTTTTGTCATAATTTTTCTATCTCTATCTCTGTCTATATCCCACCTCTGCCCCTTGACATGGGAGCTTGCTGTGTTGTCTAGGCTGGTCCCAAACTTCTGGGGTCAATCAGTCCTCCTCTTCAGCCTTCCATTTAGCTTAGACAGTAGGTGCATCCCACTGCACTTAGCTTGTAATTATTTTTTTGCTGTTGAAAGGTTTTATTGTTGTTGTTGTTGTTTTTTTGTTTTTTTTTTTTTTTTTTTTTTTTTTTTTTTTTTTTTTTTTTTTTTTTTTTTTTTTTTTTTTTTTTTTTTTTTTTTTTTTTTTTTTTTTTTTTGTAGATCCTTGCCACTGTAGAATAAAACGTGAACTCTTCATCCTGGCATTTAAGGATTTTCATAGTCTGTTCAGCTAAATTTAAGTAAACATAGTTTTTAAGTTTTACTTCTGAGTATTTTTTCCCATTAACCTTGTAAAATACCTTTGACCAAACACCTGATTTGGTTGCTGTCTTAAGTTGGAAGTGTCCACTATGGAAATAATTCATCATTCTCATGAATAGACCTTCAGCCTAATTTCTGTTGAATACATGCTGAAGTTTATGTATCTGGCATTGGCAACACATAACTCAAGGCTTAGAAAATGCCGTATTGGAATCTATTATTATGTTGTTTTTACCAGAAGCCTGGTTGCAAAAATAAAATCACCAACACTAATGAAACTTTGGTAAGGTTTCTTGAATGCCTTGTGGTCAACCCATATAACTCTGAATTTTATCCTTAATGTAGGTTTTTTACTGTAATAAATAATGTACATATATATTTGATTCAGCACTGTATTAACATATTCTTCTTAGAAAGATTATTGGGTGAAAGTGTATTTTTGAACCTGCTGATGCATGTAGCTAAATTGATTTCTTTAAAAAAAAAGAGTTACTTTAAGCCAGGTGTGATGGTGCATGCCTGTAATCTCAGCACTCAGGGGACTGGGGCAGGAGGATTGTTGTGAGTCTGAGACCAGCGTGGGGCACAAAGCAAGCTCAAGGCCAGCATGAACTGGATAGTGAGACCCTGTCTCAAAAAGACACCCCCCCAAAAAAGTTAGTTTACCTGCCAATTTTAATCAATATACTTTATCACATTATTAAATATACATCATGAATCCCTGGTTAAAGAAATCAGGGTTATTTTGGTTAGATAAAACAAAAAATCTTAAGGGAAAGACACTTCCATTTAGCCAATTTAAAAGTTTCTTCAAAATCCTGGGCTTTGGGCGAACAGTTTTGCCGCCTTCCGAAGCTCAGGCCACCATCGTCCCCACATGGACTATTAAAGCAGCCTCTCAGTGGGTCTCAGATACCACCCTGGCCCCTAGAGTACAACCATGGATTGATAACCTTTGCTTGAAGCTTCCAGTGGCTTCCAGATGGAATGGAAGACAAAGCCTAAGGACCTTCAGAGCCTAGCAGCCCATTTACTTTTTGGTCCTCATTGCTTCCATTGCCTCGGCAGCTTCTCTACAACCCTATGGCTTTCTTGCCTTCCTTTACCCATCCAGGACTGCCGCTTCCTTGGGCCTTTAATGTGCTGGCCCCTCTTCCAGAAAGCTTTTCTCCTGGGTACTCACTTCTTACTTCCCTTGGCCTTTTTTCAAAAGACCTGTCTTAGTTTTACTTTTCTCTTGTTTCTGGGACAGAATACCTGACGCCCAAAATTAGGGAAGGAAAGGTTTATTTCTTCCAGTTCTTGGGGGTCTCAGTCCATACTTAGTTGGCTCCAAGGCAGTGTGGTGTGGCAGGGCCACCATCCATGGTGGCCACCAAACAGCAAGGTGAACTGGCAAGAGAGAGAGGAAACGCCTTCCTCTCACCCTTACACTATATGTCGGTTCTACCCCTGGGTGGGTGCAACACTCACATCGCCAATCCCAGCACTAGACTACAAACCAGTCACAAATGCCAGACTCAACTGCATCCATGCCATGATTGCCTGAGATTTGGTGGGGTCACAGGACCACAAACCATAACAAGGCCCTCTAGACTGAGGCTTCTGCCACCAGCATTGGTTTGCTCCTCCACACACCCTCAGTGTGTGCTGCAGCCTGTTTTACCAGGGCCTCCTTGGGCCAGGACTTCTGATGGATTCAGCACAGGGGAGGCCTATTCAGGGCACTGGAGAAGCAGTTCAGGGAGTTAACTCTACTTTCTGTAGTTGGGCTGTGGTTTAAAGTGCTTTTGGGTTCCTCCACCTGGCCAGTGGGCCAGTTGTCTGACTCCAGCTCTTGCTGGGCTTAGCAACACTGTTCTGTCTCCTTCTCTTTCCCCTTCCCATCCAGAGTGGTAACTGTGGCCTGCAGGCCGGTTTCTGTTAGTTGTCTCAGCCTGCGTCACCTTTGTGACCAGTTTCTTTTGAAATACTTCTCATCCTTTGGACATGCCAGCTTGTCCTTGTTGGGGCCCTTCCACCTTCCTATTTAAAATTTCATTGCTCCTCAACACTTGCTGTCCCTTTACCTTGTTTTTTTTTTGGGGGGGGTCCAACCTTTTATTTCCTGTGCATGACTGCTGCCCCCAGTAGAATATAAACTTTGTAGGGGCAGAAATTTTTGTTTGCTCATCTACAGCCTCTCCATAGCACGTGCTCCCTGATGGAGGTCTCTGCCAGGCATGGGTGGATGTAACGAATTACCTGTTTACCTGCCTTGCATGTATATAACATTTCTTTTAAACTCACAAGTGCTAAACTTGTGCTGGCAGGATAGTAAATGTACAGCTTGCACCAGTCACTAAGACCACCTAGAGACAAGATGTGGAAGAAACTGCGAGAACTGGGGAATATTCTGCATTCCTTAGAATGCCTTTGACTTTGGTATCCTCCTCTCTTCTGGATTCTGTTTTCTGATGGAGGCAAATCTTTAAGTAATTCTTTTATTCAGGGTCTGAGTTGTAAAATCTCTATGTAACCTTATTTCACCTTCACTGGGTTATAGTTTTGTCTGTTACTTAAAAATGTAATTCCACATTCTTTTGATATCTGATGTTCTCAAAATGATTGTTTTGTAGGCATTTTTTTTTCACTTTGTTTTTGGTATTCTGCAGTTTTATTGTATCTCTAGGTCTCTATTTTGTTGTTACATCCATTTTACAGATAAGCTAACCAAGGCAGAAAGTGTTTAGGTAATTTGCCTAAGAGCTAATAAAGACCAAAGTCGGCATTTGACCCTAGGCAGTCTACTTCAAAGTCTGCTCTTATCTGATAGACTGGAATAAATCAAGAATGCTGTTCACTCCTGAAACATCCGATCTGCAAACTGGAAGCGCTGGTGGATGTATCAGCAGATCTGCAGGGTAAGGTAGACTTTGTTAAGGGCAGTCACATTAGTCTGTCTGCTGTCACTGAGGTGCTCAAATGCTTGTCTCCTATTTCAGAGCTGAAGAGAGGGTGGGATTGATGCACAGCAGAGGTTTTCAACTTATAACAAGGAAGTCCTTTTTCTTCTTGTCAGTCTTTCCCCTTCGCTTTACCTATTTTCATATTCTTACTTCTGTTCATTTCAAAAACATGCATCGATTCACACAACTTTCCAAACCCAAATCATGGAGTCAGCTTAACTCTTGTTTCTCTGTACATCTGTTGTTTGTCAGTCCCCTCTCCCGCTTAGCTTGCTACTTTGTGCTCCTTCCTATATCCCCCTACTCTTCCTGTAAAATAGGCATAGCCATCTTTGCCACTGGCAGAATCTCTCTTCATGGAATGTTCTGGAGTATACCTAGAAAGATGCCTCTTACAAGTCAGACCTTGTTCCAGCTTCACTGGCAGGTTTCAGTGCCTTTGCATATAATCTAGACTCCAAGATGACTTCATGACCTGGGTCTACTCACTCCAGTCTTCTCTCTTCTCTCCTCATACTGTGTGTTGAGCAACATGGAACTTTCCTTGTGCATTAGGACATTAGTACCTGTTGTTCCCAAGGGGAGAAATACTTTTTTTCATCTGATACATGCACTTTGCTAAAACAACTTCTTGGCTTCTCCAGGATGAGTTTGAGTTTTTACTGTGTGTTTCCGAATCACCCTGCACTTTCTCTAACACAGCACTAAGCAGTCTTGAGTGTCACTCTGAGTACTTTGTTCCCTGCAGTGGACAGGCCTAGCCTTCTTGAGTCTTAGAAAGCACGGCAAGAACTAGCAGGGTATTGGAGTGGAAGCTTCTGCCCTTGGTCCAATCTGTCTTTCGGTTAGGTTGTGGAGTCCATTTGGCAAGATGTGGCTATGAAGCTGAGTGATCTATTGCCAAAGTCTGAGAAGACAGGTAAATATGGTCCCCTGAAGTGCTATCAAGCATGTAAACTCATTTAATTTATTAATACATCATGATATTCTCTGCTCACCTTGTGCTTTGTGCTAGTGCCCTTTCCAAGACGCCTCAGCCCTGACCTTCCCACAGGTGGAGCCGTCTTGATCCTATGCATCTCTGCCCTAATCACTGTTTATTTCATTCATCCTAGTCTTCGCCTGTGGTCATTATCATCGGTGAGGGGCCCACTGGACAGTTGAATTAGGAGTGGTGCAAACTAATTATAGCCTGATTGAAATGAATCTTCCTTGTTGCATCACTTCACTCTTCCTTTGAAAAGAATGCAAAACGTATGCATATTCCGCTGGCTGCTTTTCTGCTTTGATTTCAGAAGGTCTCCTTGGACTGACATTGTCTGTTCTAAAGTTTTGGGAATAATTAATTCCCCCCTCCCCAACTAATCTTATGGCTTTTCTCCTGCTATTCTAAATTGTCTGAAGTAATTGTTTGTTTTCTGTTTTCCTTGCTGTACAGCAAACTCTGTAGGATAAAGACTGGTCGTCTCCTGCTTAGAGCATTATCACTGGTGCCTCGCATGATGCCTGGCACGTTGTAAATGGAATGATCTCACTTTCTAAAGTTTTCATTGATCATAATTCTGAAACTATTTTCTTCTCAGGGCTAGTAGTTTTGGTAATATTTGAAAATAATTACATATATTTTGGATATTTTGGGGCTTATTTTAGTAATAGAAATATTGTCCTTCAAGGTTCAAGTCCCACTTTTTTGATAAAACTTCACCTAATTACTCTACTCTATGATAAAATTCCCTTGTCTTAATGTTTAATATTTTAAAAAATACATACATCTTTGCTATTTGTCTTATGACATCCCTGAAACTATCATTTTGTTCTTTACTCATGCTTAACTCATTTTATACATTCTACTTTATCCTCCTGTGCACTTAGTATAAATTCTCTAGATACAGATACATAGATGGAACGAACAGTCAGAAGTACTTATGCAGTGCATGATTTTTCAAATTAGCTCTGAATTTAAACAAAAAAGATAAATTTATATTCTTGTATCTTATCGTATATTTTTTCTTGATTTTTTTTCAAGTTTTATGTTGCATTTGTAAAAGACTAGTTGATTTACTTTTATGTTCAAATATCTTTTCTTCATTTTGAGGAGAGAGTACTGGTTTTCTGATGAATTTATATAATTCCAATCCAATGTGAAAGCCAATATTTTGTTAAATACCTCCTTTCATTCAGGATGGATCAATTCTTCAATGTACATGGTCATAGCCATTACAAAATTGTCCCATGCCAGTATTTTTAAAAATTATAATCTTTAGCTTTGTCACCAGATCTTTTAGTTTTGGGGCTATTCTCCCTGTTGTGTTTGTATTTGAACAGGACAAAGAAATAGGTCACACCATTACTAGAAGGGCAAGGAAGACAAGGAAATGAAATACCATTCATTCTGGTTTGGTTTTGTTTTTTTCCTTTTAAATATCTTGTCCCAAATGACAGAAACGCTTGGATAGTGACCTGTTGAAAAACAGGCAAAATATATCTTCTTGTGTCTCAAGTAAAAAACAAAATGTAGTTTACAGATCTTCCCTAATTGGCAAACTTAAAGCAATATAAATGAAACTGTTTCCATCTTTCATTTTTTTCAGTAAAGTACAATTATTTTTTCATGTAAAATAAAATAATGCAAAAGCATTTGGGTTTTCTGTGCATAGATGTAAAAATAATTTCCTTACTCATTTAAGACACATTTGAATCTTTGTTGTTGTTCAAAGCTCAGTGCAGGGTGTTTGAGGGGGTAAGGAAGTCTAGAATTTATAAGGTAGCGGATATACAGTATTTGCCCAGTGCTTCCTGTCCTATACTAGAAATGTGGTGGCCACTGGTGGTGCCCAGGAGAGAGGGGCCATGTCTCACAGAGGTGTTTCAGGAAGGCTTTCAGGGGGGAAGATGGCTTTGAACTAGGCCTTGAAAGAAAATAATTTTTTTTTGTTAAGTAGAGAAACCTCTACATATAAATTATTATTAGTTCCAATATTGGGAAAGAAGGAAAATCTTGAACAAATGTTTGTAAGAACTAAAGTAGATGATGATTTCTAGGTAAATGAGTATTTCCAGGAAAACACTGGGGCTGAAATAGATCAAGTTTATGAGGCATTTTAAGTGTTAGGCTACAGAGTGTGAACTTTTTCTCTATTGGAACAATAGAGGTTGTCTATGTTCATGTTTAGTTTGTTAACATTAAAAGAAAAGTACTTTCCCCCTACTTTTAAAACTTACCCAATTAAAAATTGTATAGTATAATCATAGAAAATGACAGATTGTGAGCTTTTTATGTCTCAAAAGTTAAGCTTTTCCAATAGATCTGCAAGCAGCTTTCCTGACTTCAAAATATTTTTAGCACAAAAATAATTTTTTTCCTTAAAATTAACATTCAGATTTTTATAGTAGGCCAAATAAGGTAACATACTGGTCTTGTTGCATTTATTCTTGGCAGGACATTCTCTAAATATTAACTGGCTGAAACATATTTGCAGTGATTCCCAGTTGGTCACTTTCCTAGAAGCACAGCATTTTTCTTTCTTTTTATGTAACAGTACATAAGCATCATTATATAAGAAGCATGCCAGTGTGAACTGAATAACCCTGTGCTGCACTCCAGCGTAGCATATGCCAAGTTCATCAGTTCTTAAACCATGCCACTGTGCAAGTTAATACTTATTTTAAGACCTTATTTTAACACTAGGTTGTCAGAGAAATTAGATAACTTTTTTGTGTGGGATGCTGAGGATTGATCCCAGGACCTCATGCATGCTAAGCACAATCTATCACTGAGCTATACTCCCATACCTTGAAATTAGATAACCTGGATTCTGTTTTAGACAAACAAATTCATATGTATGCATGAATAGATTAAGTAAATAAATAAAATGTCTTTGAAAGCCTACAGAATCAGTTTTAAGCATACTTAAGTATTTCTAATAATGTATTTGGACAATGGATATTGAACGTATAGATTATCTAAAATGTCTCAACTAGCCGGGCGTGTGGTGCATGCCTCTAATCCCAGCACTCGGGAGGCTGAGGCAGGGGGATCGTTGTGAGTTCAAGACCAGCCTGGGCTACAAAGTGAGTTCAAGGCCAGCCTGAACTGCATTGTGAGACCCTTTCTCAAAAAATAGGGCTGGGGGTTTAGCTCAGTGGCGTAAGCACCTGCCTGGCAGGCATGAGGTTGTGAGTTCGATTCCCTGTACCAAAAAATAAGTAAATAAATGAAATCCAGTGTCTCAACTGGAGATGTTTAAGCCTACGATGGTATTGAAAGAAACATCCCTGATGATTATCCTTCCATCTTCCTGTCATGTGTACTATGAAAATGGAAAATTACTAGATTACCCGAGAAATTTATGAAAGACAGAGGCTGTGTGTGCTTTTTCTTGTACCTCTCACAGCACTCAGTCCAGAGCTGTGTGCGACATCTGCTGAGGTACTATTTAAGTCATATGGTATCTAGCATATGGTAATTCCTCTTGCTAGTTAGTGACTAAGTAGAGAATAAATCTCCACAATGTGTATTGACGATTCAAAACAAAAAAAAAGTATGTAATGTCAGACTTATTTCAGAGTACAGTAATTTTCACTTATTTGGATTTTCTTAATAATAGCTAATAATAGGAAACTGTTAGTCCACAAGATGAGAAATATGATGAAATATCATTTGGTCTTCACATTTGGGTATTAATGAAAGGTTGTTCATATCTTTCTTCATTCACGATGACCTTTTCCTTTTGTTGCCTACGTTTGCTTTGTGGGTTTTGAGAAATAATTTTTCCAAGAAGAGGACTTTCTTGCTTCATATAAGTCACAATGTGGAAAATTTGGAAAAATTTGAAGACTAAAGGTTAACATCCACAATGTTGTCAGTCTGAAATATAAATTATTTGATACATGTTCTTGGTAGACGAACTTTGGTATCTCGTGTCATACTGAATGGCAGTCTTACACTTTGCTTTCCCCTTACACAGTCATTCCATTTCCCATTTGAAAAGTTTTGTTCCTTAGGGACTGATGTTCTATGGCTGACTATGTAATATTTGCAAATTGCTGACATTTGGATTTACATGATTACATTTATGACTTCATTTACTGTAACATTTTAAGATGCTTTTAAATACAAAGTAAGGTACAGATTAAATTTTCTTCTTTTTTTTGAGGGAGGGATAGATTTAAAAGATCTTAATGTGTAACTAACCAAAAGCCAAACTATTTTGACTACACTTTTCTTGTGTTAGTCTGGGTAAGATAGGACATTTTGCTTTTTTTTCAAGTGATATATATGCATTTTGCCACTTTCTGCCTCATTTTTGTTTTTTATTGTTAATGGGTTAAATATGTTGAGATTTTCTTTAGTGGACCAGGAAAGATACTGATACTACCATTTGTTGTTCTCAATTTAAATAAAACACTAAAAGATATTTGGCCTCCAGAGGGATGCATTTTTTAATGCCAAACATTTGTCCAGATAAGACCTACATGAAGTTGAGGTCATGCTGCCTTCAGATGTTAGCCACCATGTCAGCTACAGACTTTTTTTGGGTCACTTTTTAGCACTTTGCTTTTGAATAAAATTACTTATCTAGCATAGAACATCATGAAAGGAAATGTTACTCTCTTATAATAGTGCGGTCAGTCCTCCTCATCAGCTGCTTTCTTAAACATTAGATACTGTACCTACTCCTGTTTTACACAAAGTCGTCTTTTAGTGTCACTACTTCTTTTTACAGGACCTGGCCAGTGGTGGCAAACCTATGGCATACGTGGTGCAGCAGGCTGTTTGTATCACTGAAGGCTCTGAAAGATTTGCCATCTGCGATCTAGGCCTTTCTAAGGAAAGGCTTCACCTTTTTGTCTGTACCAGCTCATGTACCTTGGTTATAGTAGGTGATTAATGACAACACCCAAGAAACACTGTTGTGTACAGTGTGCTTAAGATGTTTGGGAGGAAAAATGAAGCAAGTAGATATAAAAATGTTTTTGTGGTCTTAGTTTACCTTATGGTTATTTAAAATCTCACTGTATTTCTTTTTATATTTATAGAAATGCTTCCATCATTTCTTCAGAAAGTTGAAGTTGTCTCTGAAGCTTCTAGAGAAACTTGTGCAGCTTTGAGCGATTGCCTTAATCTGTTCACTAAACAAGAAGAAGTAAGTTTTTGGAATTTAATTCTTAAAATAATTCTTAAAATAATTTTTAGGGTTTTACATGCCTGATCATCTAATAAGTCATTGATTTTAAGTCATCGAAAAGCAAACAACAACAACAAATTATATATATATGATTAAAGGAAAACTTCATTTTCACCAAAATTTAGAATGTATTCTTGATTAAGCAGGGTAACTCTAAAGCAACTACTGTAAAATTAAGAATTCTTTTGAATTTATCGATGTAGCCATGTTTAACAAATATAATCAACATCACTCTGCCAAGGATTGCTGTGACATTTCCTTAGAAGGGATGCAGAAATATTCTAGAAACAAAAGATCTTTATGTGAAAAATATGTAATGCTTGTATTTAGAAAATGTTGTTATCCTTACCTATGTAAATTGATCTCAGGGGATGAAAGTTTTTTTGTGTTTCCCCTTGCTCTCTTCCTGTTCAACCACATGGTGTTCGCTTTTGGGTGAAAGCGACACGCTAATCATTAATAATTCTTTCTTTGGGAATTAAAAAATTGCAAATATGTCCTTGGGTTGCCTAAACTAGTATTTTTTTAAATTTATTTTGTCATTTTTATGCTTTTAACCCAAGTGGCAGGCCAGGCATGTCTGTCATCCCAGAACTTGGGAGGCTGAGGCAAAAGGATTGCCATAAGTTTGAGGCCAGCCTGGGCTACATAAGGGGACCAAGTCTCAACTGTCCCCGTCAGTGGCAATAAGCTTTCTTTTCCATTTTGTTAACTTCCACATGTATGTTGTCATCAACTTCTTATATTGATGCCTAATTTCTTATTATATTTGTACTTTTTGATTAGAGATTAAGTTTTAGCAAAATATGAGAAAAATGGATTTCTGTGTTTTTTACTTTTTATTTTGACACAGGGTCACATCAAATTAATAAGTTGCCTAAGCTGAACTCAAACTTGAGATCCTCCTGCCTCAGCCTCTCAGAGTGCTAGGATTTCAAGTGTGTACCACCACACCTTGTTTATGTTTTTCTTATATGTAAAAATCTAAAATTTTATTTTCCCATGATTAAAATGGAAGCCTTGTGAATTCATGTACAGCTTTTGAAATGCTACAAAAGTTTGTTATGTGTGCCACACAGTCTATATATTTGTTTGAAAAGTAAGAAAAATAATAATCTGAATTCTTTTAAGACTATGTGATAATTAATTTTATAAGGCCTTATAAATAAGTGAATCTGATCCTGGGAAAATAAAAGGGGATGGGGGAGAGAAAGGGACTTGAAATGTGTTATGTACATGTACCAGTCCCCTACAGCAAACATACTTAAGTACTGCAAACATGTACTAATAAAAGTCAAAACAAAAAGAAAAAAAAAAAAAACTTACAGAAAGTCTTCCAACAGAATTCTGTTACTATCCCAGGAAAATATAATTGTCATTAAGCATTTTAGGTGGTTGATTCTCCTAATATTGTTTTAAAAATATTTTCTCAGCACTTCTGTTTTTGCTCATTTGCAGGTTTCATATGCTAGTTTATTTAAGTGATGAATGATATATATAAATCTGAATAAGTTGGTAGAACATCTTTGAAATTAACAAAATGTTAAGATTCATATAGTATTTAGCACACTGTCAAACCAAATTCCTTTCAACATTTTTGTATGAGATTATCTGATGAATATGTTGATATCTTCTCCCCCTACCCAGGGATGTATAATTTTTAAGGCAAAACAGTAGACTAGAAGTAATGTGTTATGTTGATGGTCTTTAATCTCTGGAGAAGTTAATGTATTCTGATTTTCACAGATTGCGTTAAAAAGGCCCAAACTCCTCTCTTTGTTAAAAATGTAGGTTTGCAACAGTATTAGCTTTGAGCTTAGATTGTTTAACCTTTTAGCTTCTTAAATTTGTCAAGAGGATTAAATATGATAATGTAAGCAAAATCCTCTGTATAGTGCCTGATGCATAGTAACCCCTGAATAAAAGCCAACCACTACAGTTGTAGGAGTTTAGGTAATTAACACTTGTAATCCCTCTTCTCTGATGGGCTTGGAGCTTTTGTGTCATTTGTTCTGGGAAGAGGTAGTGTGTGCTAAAGAAGATTTATTTGACTACTTGTAGAATGATTGTATTGTTTTATCTTTATTACTGACTATGCAACAAAGGAGTCCTAATATTTGCCTTTGTTCTTATGTCTTCATTTTTGAAGAAACCATGTAGAAAGTTGTCAGGAACAATGGTCTGAATGCCTTTGACAGTGGAACAAGTTTGTATAACATGAAAATATATTAACACCTAAGAGTTGGATATGGGCATCAACTGTACATAGCTGAATAATAAGTATGGAATGCAGCATTCATTTAGTAACCTGCATTTCATGTTTCAGATTTTTAGAGGATCATCAGGATAGCTTTTCAGTAATTTTATGAAATAACATCTTTCAGTAAAATTTATGGATTCATAGAAGAAAAATTGTGGAGAGTCTCCCAAAATACTTGAAAAATAAGTGGCATCCTTGAAATTGGTCTTTCAAATGCCTAAGAATTACATCAGAATGTAGTAACTTAATCATCTGGCACTATATGTTACATTTTTTTTTTAAGGTACCAGGGAACACACAATCTCGCACCTACCAAGCTTCGGCCAGTGAGCTAAATCCCCAGCCCTATTTTTTTTAAGACAGGGTCTCACTATCCTGTTTAGGCTGGCCTTGAACTCAACTTGGTAGACCAGGCTGGTCTCGAACTCACGATTCTCTTGCCTTAGCCTCCCGAGTGCTGGGATTAAAGGCATGCGCCACCACGCCCGGCAATATGTTACATTTCTATTATCTGGAAATTTTTTAGACAGAGCAGTCCCAAGCTTTGAACTCCCATAGACTTGCGTGAATTTCCTGGCTCTGCTACTTAATTTCACTTCAACTCAGTTTTTAAATATACTCTCCTTTTTAAAATGATGACCAGCTAAGACACCTGTGAATTTTTTTGAAGAATACATGAGATTATAGTGGCAAAACACTTGTGTTGTATGTGCTACAAAACACAGATTGGGTGTCAGTGACCTCAGTCCCCACAGCAGCAGACCTATTTCTATTTTAACATTTTTTTTTTTTTTTTGGAGGGGGTACTAGGAATAGAACTCAGGACCTTGCCGTTGCCAGGCAGGCACTTGTACCACTGGGCTACATCCGTGGCCCAATCTTTTTTTTTTTTTTTGTGGTGGTGGTGCTGGGTATTGAACCCACGGCCTTTCGCATGCTAGGCAAGTATGCTATAGCACTGAGTCACATCCCCAGCCCACACATTTAATACCTACCTAAAATTGTAAAACTCAATTTTGTTTTCTAGTTTTCTCAGGATTATCCTTTTGTTTGTTAATAAGTACCCTGTGCCCTTTATACAAAGATATCTTAGAAGGTAATTTTTACAGAACATGTGTTTTAGCTAAATGGCTGAGTCTTGCTCATGCTTCTTGAATTCTTGTTTGCTCCTTATGGGTTTTAAAAATTTACTTCTAGACTTTTAGATGATGCCCTTGTTTCTAGCAGAATTCAGATCCCTTCTGATTTACTCTTTCTAATCTCCTGTTTCATAACAAGAAAGCCAGAGAAACCAAACTTGGTAAAACTGTGTCCGCTGTGAGAGAGAGCTGGCTGCGGAGGAGGGTTTTCCATGCATGTGGGCCTTTGTGCCCGAGCCTTGTGCCTTCTGTTTTTGTGATATGTAGGTGGTTTTTACTTTTGAGTGGATGCTCTGACATGACCTGTAGAGTCAAGGTTTTCACTATGACCTGCATATAAATGAAGTGTAATACAGGAAATTTTATGTGTGAATAAAACAAATTACATCGTTGAAAAAAATCTGTAGTACATAAAATAAGCTGAGAAGTTTGTGGTTTAATCTAGTAAAAAGAAACCTACAGGATGTTTTTCAGATAGAATACTTGGAAATGTCATATCAGAGAATTTTAATGCTTGTTGTTTTTCCCTTCAGCCATCTCTGAAAGTTTCATTCAGAAGGCTAGAAACTGGTTTCATGACTTTTTTTTCTGTAGTTTTCCTCACCAGAGCATGGCCTCAGAAGTGCCTGTCACATGGCAGCCATGACTGGTGCCATCCCTGTTCTATGAATCACTGAGTTCCCCTGATCTTAGTCAGACCCCTTCTTCCAAGTTAGGAACTTGGCTGTTTGAAGCAGGTATAGACTCAGTTATAAAACGCTTTATGCTTTCATGTTAAACATCCTGACTGCTGAAGAGAGGTGACCTAGATAATATGACTGAATGATAATGGTGCTACATTTGTGATGGAATGCAAAGATTCAGACTAAGCTGGAACCATCCGAAAGGTTAGAACTTAGGTAGCTCCTCTGGGCCAGATGCTGGTATCAATGAACAGAAATCATGCCTTCCTGTGGACTTAGAACTCTACCGCGTCATGGTGTCTGGTGTTCCTTTTGCCTCCCGCGCTCTCCATCAGTCATTTAGTCATTTTGTGTCCTTCAGCTCTCCTTTCCTAATGTTTTCACACCGCTCCAAGTCTTCACCCCTCTCTGGTCCTCTCATCCCTGCAGTTTCCTTATCTTCCTCTACTGTGAACAAAATTTCTTAGCTAACTTCGAAGGAATTTACCTAACCATGGTAAATTCCATTTGATCCCTGTCCCAATTTCTACCAGCATCAGTTTTCATCCTTTTGTTTCCATCTTCCTCCTTGGGCACCTTGCATCTAAAACATAGGTCCTGTCTTGAGTTCTCTGCGCCCCACTTTTTTTTTTATGAGTTTCATCTGTCACTGTGCATTTCCTACTAGTTTCATTCTTGACAATGTGATGCTTTCTGTTTCAGTGTCTTCCTTCCCCAGCTAGGCCACTTGTCCATATTTCTTCTTTCTGAAGCAGAGGATGTTTTTAAATTGTCTTGCTTGTTCTTTGAAGGACTTGACCTTTGACTACTTCTTGCTTTTTGGAATCCTCTGAGACTCCTATGATGCCTACCTTTTTTGGCTGCTTATCCTTTATGGAATCTCGGTCACCTTCAAGCATGTCTTCTTTGTCTTAAATATGAGCATTCCCTAGGTTTTTGTGGGTGGCTTTCTCTTAGCATTTTCTCTGAATGATCTCCCTCCCTCCCTCCTTTAATGAGAAATCCATGGTTACTTAGATGTCTACCTTACACCATTCCCCAGCACCTAACCAGTATATCCAGTTTTTTAAAAAACATTTACATATAGTTGTGTCAAAAGTATTTCAAAACCAATGTGTCTAAAACTGAGTTAGCCATTCAGCTCAAAGAAGACAGTTTGTGTCTTTAGTATATCCTCTTTCCTCGTGCCTATCTTTAATCAAGCCCTGTCGATTTCATTTCCAATGTTTGGACTGTCTCTTCCTTTAATCCTTAACCTCCAACCCCCCACACAAATTTCCCACAGGTAGTTTACTGGCTTGTTCTCAGGATTGCTTTGTTGGATGGCTGAGCCACTGTTTCCTAATCCCAGCCTCCACCCTTCAAAACTAGGTTAGGTGTCCTTGCCATGCCAAGAGTTTCTTGTTAGCACAGCTGTATTATTTTATTATCACTGAACTGGAGCTCCTTAAGAAAGCCACTGTCTTCTTTTTGTAACAGAGCACTGGGCATGCAGTAGAGTAGGTGGTTAAATACCTGAGTGAATGAGTAATAAATGTACAAAAGAAATAATACAAGCTTTTGGGTCAGACCAGTCTGGATCTTAAATCTGCTGCCTCAATCTCAGGCAAATTTATTTATGGTAGAAATTCCATTTTCCATCTTCTTGTGAAGTGTCTCAGTGCAGTGGCTGGCACATTGTAGGTGCCCAGTAAATTACCTTCTAAAACAAAGTAGCTTTTGTTGTTTATCCTTGAGCTGCCTGGTACTGTTTCTGTAAGCGTAATTCATTCTCTAATTTTCAGGGCCAACAGAGAAAGATTCTGTAGTGTCAAATGTGACTTTTCCAAATAGAAGAATAGTTATCAATTAAAATGTTACAATGAAAGAAAATTAGAATGAAAGAGAAAAAACAAAGTGACTTTTTCAAAGGCACCATGAAATTTATATTCTGCATTTTCCAACTAAGAGCAAGGTGTGGTGGAGCACACTTGTCATCCCCGCACTCAGGAGGCTGAGGCAGGTGATGGAAGCGTTTTGAGGCCAGCCTGAACTACATAACGAGAGACCCGGTCTCAAAAAAAAAAAAAAATATATATATATATATATATATATATATGAAAAAAAATTTTTTCCAACTAAGGCCTTGTAGCTCTTTGGCACTTTCTACATCTTTATTGCAAATACAGCGACCGCTGATTGCACAGGAACTTGAAAGTACCCTAGGCGCTTGTTAAAGGGACACGTTTGTTCATTATCATCAGGGCTCACTGAAGTATGAGGGCAGATGTGTATTAGAAAGATTTATAACTTATGGGGGAACCGAAGTTGTTTTTAACCAGAAGATTATTGTTCACCAGAATCTGATGCACCTGTCCGTCTCCCTTAAGTGCAGCATTTATCTGGTGGGTTTTCCTGTCGCTGGTGCCTTTATCTGTAAGCCCGGCTGGAATGGGAAGCCTTGCCTTGTTTAAATGGGCTTCACATTAGTGTGACGCTGCTGTTTGTCTCATCACTTATATCCTACCCCGGCGAGGGTATAAACAATGCATATGAGGACGACTCCAGCTCTCCTTTCGGAATGGCAGACGTGAGTCTGCAGCAGAAAGGCGCTGCGGTGTAGGGAAGCCTGGGGAAGAGAGGGTTCCCTGCTTTCCCGACTTCCCCGAGGGGCGGGCTGGCCGTTTAAAAGTTGTCCGGCCCCGTCTGGTCTGCACAAGGGTCGAGCACAAGGCCACTCTAGGACCTCGCAGCAGCCTCCGCCCGCTCGCGCCCGCCCAGCACAGCAGTCAGCAGTTTCCTTACTTGCAGAACCGCGCCAAACGGCTCTGTTCCGGGGGCTGGCGACAGGCTCCGTCCCTACCTGCGCCGCGACGCCGCCGGGAGGGGCGGAGGGACCAGGACGACCGTGGCGGCGCTCGCTGCAGGCCCCGGGGCTGGCTCCGGAGGGCGGGTCTGCGGCCGAGCCGGGGAGCGGACCTCTGCGGCCGGCCCTGCCCGGGCCGGCGAGTCCTGGGCCGCGCCTGGCGACCTCGCGCGGGAGGCGGGCGCTGCTGGCGGGCCGGAGCGGGGCGGGCCGCGCCGCGGAAGGTGACTTAGGGAGACCTTGCGGTGCCGCCCTGGGTCGAGCTCCGGGTGGGGAGCGGGAGCGCGAGCGGCGGCTGGCGGGGAGGAGGAGGAGCAGCAGGCCGAAGGCGTTCGCGCTGGAACTGGCTGCGGAGCGCGGGGCGGAGCGCGCCCGGGGTCCTGGGATCCGGGCCAGGTGAGTGGGTGGGTGTGCCTGCTGCGGGTGGCTTTGCTGGGTCCCCTGCCCGGGCGACGGAGGACGCGAGGAAGGAAGGGGGCTGGGCAGCCAGATGTGATCGAGGGATGTGAGTAGATCCAAGAACAGTTGGACGTGTGTGTGCGCGCAGAGCCGAGCGGAGCCGCGGGCGCTCCGGGAGGGGCGCGCGAGCCAGACGCTGCCCCTCCTGCAAGGGGGTCTCCTGCTGGGTGTGTGCCTCTCTCTACTGCCTCCTGGAAGGGCCCCTGGGGCAAAGCCCTATTACTGGTATTTTTTCCCCCGTGGCTAAATATTAGTATTAGGTCAAATCGGGCTGGAGTAGGAGGAGTAAGAGTGAAAGACGTTATTGTCCTAAATAACCTTCCAAGTTAGTGATTTTTTGCATGTCTCTATTCTGGCTGACATTGAGATGAACTTAGCACCCGGGCTGCTGAGGCCGCTAAAATTCCAAGAATACGCGGGGAAATGCATGAGTAGATTGAAGAGAGAAGAAGAAATCATTTTAATGTTGGGGAGGTGGCTTTCAAGTTTAATGTTTTGATTTAGGATTTTTGATTACTCATGGGCTTTCTTTGTAGCCCAAGCCAGCGGGGAATCACGTTCCCTAGCATTCAGAGCATGTGGCTAGTTGTTTTGTGTTTGTAGTTGTGGTGGATTTTTCTGGGTTTGGAGGGAGGGCAGACAGGAGAGAAAAGTGCCAGGGAGGAGCTTAGTACTGTACGCTTTTCTGAGTTATTAAAATTAAAGTTTCTTAGTTTTAATTAGGTTCAAAGACACAAGGCATTTCATTTGGAAGGCATAGCATTGGTTAGCAGGCAGCTTTTTCAAAGGAAAAAATGCTTGAAATTCGTGTTGGTGGAATAATGTGCAGGCTGGAATATGGAGATCTAAGTGTAAACTTTCTTTTCAGTTTGACAGAACAAGTTAATCTGTTCTCCAGATGTTTGGTTTTTAGCAGTGAAGTGGATGACTTGGCAAGGTAGCGCAGTTCGACTCTGGTAGATTTTGAATCTGGACATGAAGACCGGAGAACTAGTGGAGCCTCTACGCAGTATTACTTTTACTGAAATTTTAAAGAAATTTTTATCATTGTGGATATAGCATAGGTGCTGCGCTCTGGTCTCCCCATTTTAGGAACATTTTAAAAGGTTAATTTTGGGGATAGTGGTAAAAGTGACCTAGGTACCCTGAATCTCCCTGTGCTCAGTTATGGGCTCTGCTGCAGAGCGGGGGACATTAACAGCTGGCCAGGTTTTCCACATTGAAAGCAAATGTGTGTACTCCAATGGAAGGTAGTTTAGAAATAAAGTACCTGTACATTTAAAATAATGTGTTTAAAATAACAAAATAATTATGCAACATTGTAATCTGAACTGATGTATCATTTTCATTCTTATAAAAGATTTGATGGATATATTACTATTTATGGCATTGGAATGTATCACTGTTTAACACCCCTGAGGAGTCTAAGAAAAATTTAATACTTTTAAGATGGAGAAATGAAGAATTTTTACATGTTACACATTATTTAACATGTTTTAAATTTTTCATCTTTCATATATAACTCAGAACCGTACTACTGTAAATTAATTTTGGAAGTACTAGGTTATAAATTATACACGAATGAAAAGTTCATGTAAGTCATGTAAAATGAAGGCCAGACTTCATTTTGATAACTTGGGGGAATTTTTGAACAGTAACTGGTAGCGCGGTGTCTGTGTATGCGCGTGCATAGGAGGGTTGCCAAACTTGACGTATCCTGTAATCCATCCGGACAAGCTTTTGTATCTCTTAGTGGTACAAGACCATCACCTAGATGCAGTTGTTTGTCTCATTCCTTCACATTCCTAGAATAGAAGGCACTGTCTGGTTTATATTCAGATGAATTTTGAATGAGTTGTATAGGCAGAGGTAATTTTCCTTTCATTTTAACTTTGTACTATTCAACACATAGCATTGTTATAATGGTACATTGTAAATTTAATACTTAATATTTATGTAAAGTTTTTTTTTTTTAAGAATGCTTTTATTTAGTACTGGGGATTGAATAAAGTTTCTTCCTTGACTAATTCATTAATATTTACCTTGACAGAGACTGCCAGATGAGTTTGTCTGCATAAAACATAGAGTTTACTACAGGAGCCAGGGAACTGAATAGATTCTTACAAAGGGTGCACTCAGAAATAGCAGAAAAGAAAGAATTCTAGCAAATTATTCCTTAGGCTAGAGGAACTAGTCTCAATGAATAGAAGCGGCTCTTTTTGAAGGACTTTGAATCTTATCTTCATTTGTTGGAATCACTGAAAGATTTTAATCAGGAGAGATTTAATCAGATTTGCTCCTTTTGAGAAGGATTAGGGAGTAGGCGGTAAGCAGACCACCAAGTACAAGAAATTGAAGAGATAATCAGGGCCTGAGTCAAATTAGTGACTGAAGGGGGGAAAGGAAGATAATAACGCGGAGAGATGCTTCAAAAATACAGAACATAAATAGGCACTGATAATAGATTGAATGTGAGGAAGGAAGAGAAGGTGGAATCAGAGCTGACTGATGTCCAGCTTTGTGCCGTAAGGCACCAAATGGAAGGTGACTAAGGCAGGTATAAATGTAGGAAGACAAAATACCTTTTGGACATGTCGACACATCCTTGTCCTTGTCCAAAACAAATTTGGAAACCATTCCTATTGGGTGTCACCTGAAGGAACATGGTAATCATACCCAAGCAGTGAATAATGTTGTGTAGGTGTATAACTTGAAAAAGTTCGAAATCAAAGGCTCGAGTCTGTTGTTTACAAGACAAGTGGAAGAAAGGGAGCCAGCAGGGACTACTGAGAAAAAGTAGCCTGAGAGGCAGCAGAAGGTCTGGAGGTCAAGGGAGAAGAACACGCCAAGAAGTACAGGTAAGAACCAAATCATGTCCATGGGCTTTGGGAGCCAGGTGGTCCCTGGAATCTGATGAGAAGTCTGAGAAGCATGACGTAGGATACAGCCAGATTGCAGTGAGCAGAGGAGTAAATGTGTGGGTTGTGTGGAATAGAAATGATAAGGAGACTGTGATTTAGGCTCTGTGAACATTGATAATCTATGAATAATGACAGTTTAGTTCTTTCCAATTCTTATTCTTTCCACTTATTTATTTGTTTTGTTCTTAATATACTGGCTAGAACATTCAGGTTAATGTTGTATAGGTGCTGAGGTGATAGGACTCTTCTTCCCTGATTTTAGAAAAAACATACATTTTAAACTTCTAATGATTTACTGTGGAGCATGATATTTAATACTTGCCATTTATCAGATTAATGATGGTCATTGTCATTCTTGTTAAAGTTTTGAATCAGGAAAAAATGTTACATTTTATCACATGCTCTGCATCTGTTAGAATTTTTTCCCTACCAAATGATAGTTTTATATTTCTTCTAAAGATAAACCATCCTTGGGATTCTGGAATTAAAGATAATTTGGACATGTATTTTCTTCAACAGTCTCTTCAGTGTAGTTTCTTTTGGATTTTAACATCTCTGTTCATGAAATCATCTTTAATTTCCCTTTCATTTTTTCCTCATCATAGTTTAGCATCTGACTCTTAAAATGAGTTGGGGACTGTACCCTCTTTTGCTATTTCTGGGAGAGCTTAGATAAAATTGAAATGATCTGTTCCTTAAAAATTTGGGCCCTTCCTGTGAGCCAGGGGTAACTGTGGGCTGGGAGGAGAAACAAGATATTTCTTTCCCATGTGCCAGTGGCAGCCATGAGCTGGGAGGAGAAACAAGAAGCCGATTTGCCCTTCCTGTGGGCTGGGAGACAAGAGCTGAGCCTTGCACCCCCACTCCCCCCAAGCAACTGGCTGACTCAGAGGAACACAGACTGAGTTGATAGCAACTGAGGTACAAAAACAACTTAATGCTTATATTGTTTGATTGATTTTGTGGCCTAAAGCTGGTAGTCTGAGCATCTATTTAGAGAATAACAGTATGCAGTATAGCAAATGTGGGGGGTTTTCTTCTGTCTTGTTTTTGAAATTCAGTATTTTTCTCACTATTTTGTTTTGCTCCATTTGTTTTGTTTTATTCAAGGTTTTGTTTTGATTGATGGCTTTCTTTTCTCTCATTGTTGAGACAAAATACCTGGCACCAAAAATTAGAGAAGGAAAGGTTTATTTCTTACAATATTGGAGATTTCAGTCCAAACTCAGCTGGTTGCAATGCAGGGTGGTGTGACTGTGGGGGGGCCGTCGTTCATGGCAGCCGCAAACAGTGAAGCGTGAACCTGGCAAGAGAGAGAAGACACACCTTCTTCCTGCCCTTACACAGTATGTCGGCTTCACTCCTGGGTGGGTGCCGCACTCACACAACCAATCCCAGTGCCAGACAACAAACCAATCATGAACGCTGGACTCAGCCACATCCATGCCATGATTACATGAGGCTTGGTGGGGCCATAGGAGTATAAACCATAACAGTTGGTTTTATTCTGTTCTGTTTTGTTTGATTTTATTATGTCTGTTGGTATGGGCAGCAATTTTGAAGATAACAAGAGGCATTATGGTAGCAGTGGTTGATTTGTTATTATCCTGTTTTGAATTCCTGTATCACTTTCATTGTTTTGATTGCCTTTATTCTATTTTGTATGGTTTTATTCTCTTTAAAATAAAAATTTTGAACTTTGTTATAAAACTACCTTACCTTTGCGAGTTTTAAGACTCTTAGCGTTCTGTTTCTTTATGGGTCAGTTTTGACATGTCATATATTTCTAGGAATTTGTCTTTTCTCTTAAAGTTTTGAAGTTTATTGTTATAAAGGTGTTAATTCTGTTTTTTAATCTTTTTAACTTACATTGGCTCTGTAATCATGTATTCTTTTTCCTCCACTTTTCCTGTTTTCTTTTTCCCTAATACTATATTTGGATAGCTCTGAAAAAATGTCTCTCTTTTAAATAAATTCTCCCCTTACCCCTATTCTCTCAGTAAGTCTCATTAACGTTTAATTTGATTTTTTCCAAAGAATTCTTTTTAGCTTTGGTATCTTTTGCATCTTTTTTTAAAAATTAATTTTCTCTGTCACTTTCATATAGTTCATTCTTCCCTATGATCCATACATTTGTTATTCTCTGCCCCCCCAAAAGTGAGCAATTTGTTCAAAATTTGTCCTTTGCCAGATTTTAGGTCTTACATTTTTTAGTTCTAATATTTTGTAATTTGGTGACTCTCACTGTTTGCTTTATCTGTTGCTTTATTTTTTTAGACCCTAGTATTTCTGCATTCTTGTAGACTCCATTTTGCCAGAGTGAGGCCTCTCAATGTGTGTAGTGTAGGTACTGCCCTGTCAATAAGTGAAAAACACCTAAAACCTGCTGGAAGTTTTGATGCTCTCCAGCGTTTTTTGTTCTTACAGCTTCCTGTTTCCATGAATTGGCATTTCTGTTCATCTCTTTTCTCACCTACTGCTCACCACTTTCTTTCCCCCTCACTGCCTCCTTCCTTTTCTGTACCTTGATGCTTTGAGTGGTAGAAGAACAATCATTTCTTTGTCTCCTTCCTTCAGTTCCCATCCGTTTATTTTCTACCCTTCTTTACTTTGAGGATTTTTCCATCATCTACTGAATGCTCTGTCTTACTCTTTCCTTCTCCCCAAAACCTTGGCCCCAGCACCAAGGGGGAGATATCAGCAAGACTTGCCTCTGATTTTCTTTTAATGCTGGATGTTTGCTATTATTTACCACCCAACCTTTGTTACTCCCCTTACCACCCAACTTGGGGAATGCCTAGGAAGAAAGCAGTGGGATGTCATCCCACCGCTCCAAGGCATAGAGTTGTGAGTGTCAGTAGCAGACTTCTTGCCATTTGACTCTGGACCAGCCATATTTAAGGACTGTGTTCTTCCTGTATGACAAAGGGTTCTTAAACACAGTTCTTTTCTGTGTACTTCACAAGCTGTTATGAGTGTCAAATGAGATCATGGTAAACCCCTTATTTTATGTTAAAATAGTCTTTCTATGCTGCATTCTCAGGAATATGTCTTAAAAAGAATTTCTGCACAATTCTGGGACAGAATGGAGTGGTTTGTGGCATAGTGTGTTGGATGAAAGAAACCCTGATGGGAAGCAGTAGGTGGTGACAGGAATGACAAGAAGCAGAGGGGTTGTGCTCAGTGGTTGAGAGAGTTTCAGGGGAGTTGCCTGTCCCCTGGGAGAAGGAAGCTTATAACCTCCCAAGCTGCAGATGTGAGCACGTTGTTATGTATGTGAGCTGGATTCTAGCCTTTAGTGATGTTGTCTGAGCCTTTACCCAGCTCTTATTGGCTGTATTCAGGACCCTGGACTTTTTTTTTAACTCTTTCTGGGAAATCAGCTGTCATTTTTTAACAGGGGAGATTTTGTTGATACTCAGGGTTCTAAATAGCTGGATTAGAAATGATGTTGTATGAGTATAATTCTTAATAACCTCACGTGAAAGAAATAATTTAATTTTGAATATTTTCGCTTATTTTACTTTATATTATACAGTCATCATTTAAAATCTCAGTTGTAGAATTGATCTTGTGTAGAATCTAGTCTCTTGGTTTCAAAGGTTTTATGAGGGATGGAAGCAGATACAGATGCCAGTATATAAGACAGATAAAAATAACACACTGATCCACTAAGGCCCTTTGTAAACACAGTTTGAAAATGATTGATCAGTTCTGCTTTATTTTACAGAAAAGATAAGGGCCTGGAGAAAAAAATCATGTGGTTCCCAGCTTATGTAAGTAGCAGGATGCAAAACTTAGAACAAAATCCAGGACTCTGAATCTAGATTTAGTACTGAAGAACTACCCAACTATAAACATACATGATTTGAATTCGTTAAGCTAAATTCATCCATTAGATAAACCAGTGAGCCTTTTTTTCAAAGCTGATGTGGTGTCTATACAAGCTATTTTTCAATTTGACAAAAGAATACCAAATTTAGAAATAACCAGATGGCCAAGAACATTGAAATGTCTTCAGATTTTGCACAGAATACCTATAGTCTTGGTTTTTAAACAGGAGATTGCTGTCTATATTTTTGGGAAATTTTTGTTGGTAAAAGTTGCATTTTAGAAGAAATGAGATGCCCATTTCTCTCAATATTCTAAATTTTATCCTGAGATTGAACTGTCAAAATACTACAGACTAGGTATTCTTTATTTTCAAAAAATGACCCTCAGAGTTGTAAGTTTTAGTTAGACCCTCAGTTTCTATTGAGGAATTTTAAAAAATAAATTAGTTTTAATGACATGATCATTTTGCCCCTCTAATATTTTTGTTCCCCTGTATATTAACTTGTATGATAAATTAGAGCAGAGGGCAAAGAGGGACTTCGTTTTCCCTGAAGAACTGGCATTTTTTGTCCTTGTGGACAATTAAAAGTGTATAATTGATTGTATTTGTTTGTTTGGGCCTTAAGAGAATTTGTAACCAGATGTTTGAATTGTCCATAGCATCTGCATAGGCCCCATCACTTAAGGGTCCCACTCCTGTACTATGTTAGAAAGTGGGCTTTCTTTCCATAACCTCACAGCTTGGCAAGCACTGGATTATACTAGTCTGTTGTAGAGTTTTCTTCTATGTAAGGCTGACTGATCCTCCCTTGTGTGTATATACCATATTTGTTCATCTGTTCACTCCATGGACACTTGGGTTACCTCTTCCCTTTGGCTATCGTAAAGAATCCTGCTATGGACATGGTAACGTGAATACCTCTGCTTTCTCTGCTTTCATTTCTTTTCAGTGGGATTGTTGGATCATATGGCAATTCTACTTTTCATTTTTTTGGAGAATCACTGTTTTTTTCCATAGCAGCTGCACCATTTTCTATTCTCTTCCGTGGTGACAAGGGTTCTGATTTCTCTGTGTCCTCACAAGCTCTCCTCCCCTCTCCTCTCATAGGAGCCATCCTAAAGGGTGTGAAGTGTGGGAAAAAAAGGTTAACTTAGAGTTAGCATAGGAAAATAAGAATATGTATTTGAATCATCAAAGGTATGAAATGAGTTAAGGGATTTGATCCTGACACTCTGAGATGTTAAGACAGGAGGATTCCACAGTCTGGGCAGCTTAGCATCCATGTCTCAAAACAAAACATAACGCGCGGGTGCACATATATCGGCTTAGGATTGGGGTGGACAAATAGCTCAGTGTAAAGGCCCTGGGTTCAGTCCCCACTACTGAAATAGAAATTGCTATTCTCGAGGATACAGGGGAAGTAATAAAGTAGAATATGTGTTTCTCAAAACCAGAAAAATGATCAACATGGTAACAGAACAGAGGATTTAAAACTTTATATTGAGATGATTTTTATTTGATCTTTAGCCATACTTAGAAGAACAAAAGTTTCTAGAAACTATGAAGTCAAGGAAAACATGAAGATTGAAACTTGGAAAAAATTTAATGCCAAAATTATTGCAGGAATCTTAGAGATTATCTGATTTCCTCCATCTGCAGGAATCTTTTCTACAGCTTCTGCCAACCAGTCATTTTATGCTATAGGCAAACACTTCCATCCATGACCATATAAGCAGTGTATGCTCTTGTGTTAAGAGTTTGAGGCTTGAGTCATACAAAGCTGGATTTGAATACAGATAGGCCATCACTAGCTATAGGGATCTTAGGCAGGTCATGTAATCGCTCTATGCTTGAGTTTCCTCATTAGTAGGTGTAACTTGACAGGGCTGTGAGTGTGAGGAGTGTATAAGATAGTATGTATTTAGCATATATGTGACATAAGCAACACCAGTGTTAATTCCCATTGTACTGCAGGAGAACTATAAATACTAGAAGGTTACTTTACATTAAGGCAAATTTTATCCCCCATCCCTTCTATTAAATTCACAAGTCCTCTGTGCTCTGCAGCATCGAGTAAAAGCGTATTTCCTGTCTTGTGACAATTTCTCAACTATTTATTTGGAGCAGCTAATAAGTTCTTTTCCCCAAGCCAAACATCTTCAGGTTCCACTCAGTGTTACTACTGTGTCGAGCTTTCCAGATGATTCCTTTTTTGTTTCTCCTTGCTGGTCCTTCTCAGGCTTTTTCTTAGAGTGCGTACTCTAGAAACGAGTATAGTGTTCCGCATGGAGGTTGAGTGCAGAGCAGATAGCTTTTCAGTTTTCCCGTGGGGAGCCTCAGGTGCGTCAGGGCCTGTGAGGCCTGTGAGTGGGCCCTGCTCCCTCCTCCTAGGCCTGTTCTATTTCATACTCGCCCTCCTTGCTCCATTCTGAGGGCGTTGGCCTCTCTTTCCACAGACTGGTGAACCCATCCCTCCTCAGAACTTTGCTCTTCTTCACCCGGCCCATTCTCCTGCTCATTGCTAGCCTGCTCTCTGCCACCCAGTCTCAGCCTTGTACACAGTGACACCTCCTCAGTAGATCCTTTGGGACTCCTGGGTGACATCCCTGTCTCCCAGGATGCCCTTTCCCCTTCGCAGATCTGTTTTCGTGTTTGGTGTTTTTCACCACCTAACATACTCAATATTCCACTAATTTACCTTGTTTCTTCCCCAGCTATAGACTATAATTTCAGTGAGTGCAGGGATTATCATTTTACTTATTGAGTGGTGGTTCCCTGCGGCCTGGAATGCATGGTGTAGGCAGGTGGTCGGTGAGTATTCCTTGGGTGGGAGCACAGTGGAGTGAATCACTAGGTTGCTTGCAAGTGGTGTAAAACTGAGGTTGAGGAGGGTACTTGAGTACCAGTTCGTAGTCGTCGGTCACAAAATTTTTCTTGTGAAGGGGTCAGAAAAAAAAGTCTGCCCGAAGAAGGGAAAATAAACTGTGTTCATTGTTTGGAAATTTTTAAATCACTTCAATTCCTTATTAATGAATCAATATTTTACCTGAGCTTTTATTTGTTCCTAACGTTTTTATTTTTTATAAAACTATAGCTTATTGAAACTAGAATATTTGCTCTTTAAATTTCTTATTAGAGCTGTCCAAGTAGTGGGCTTAAGATAAATGATCTTTTCAACTTTCGAGTGGCCAGAGCTCCAGACCAGCTGCTTTCTGTCTCCAGTGTGCTGTGGAAACGCCATTTTCTGCTTGTGTCATGACCAGCAAGACGAGGACCACCATTTTAAGATACTTAAAATATTTCCTTTAACTGAAGTTGAGCATATTTTAATCCCTCCACCCCAGCTTGAGAGCCATGGAAACACTTCCCAAAGCAGAATACAGCATCAACATTTTATATGAGGAAACCTACTGTTTTTATGGGCTTAATAATATTTGCCATATACATAAAGCTATTTTTGGAGATGGAGCTAAAAGCATTTTACAAAGTGGATTTGCAAATCATGTTATAAAAAAAAAAAAAAGAAAAAAGTCATAACTGCACAGAATAGTTCTCCAAAGCAAAAAAAGAGGAAAGAACTGCTAATTCTTGCATTAACATGGTTGACTCTGAAAGTCTTTCACTAAATGAAGGAAGCCAGTCACTGAAAAGTACATTTATTTATTTCAAGTTCAAAAAGAGGCAAACATAGTCTGGGGTGATCAAGAGTGGTTGGCTGGTCTGGGGCAGAGAGAAGGGAGCAGGCCTGTGAAGGTCCCCAGAGAGCGTGGCGGGAGCAGAACTAGAAATGAATCTTGGCAGTGGTGCTAGTTACGTGGTGTATATATTTGTAAAATTCACTGAACTGTGCATTTAAAATGAACTGGCATGTTACATGAAATTTCAATAAAAGTTCAGTTAAAAAGTTAAGGTTAGAGCGGGGCATGGTGGCTTACATTTAGTAATCCCAGCTACTTGGGAGATTGAGGCTGGAGAATCTCAAGTTCAGGGTCAGCCCAGGCAGTTTAGTCTCAAAATATTTCTCACTCAGTCTCAGAATAAAAAAGGCTGGGGATACAGCTCAGTGGGAGAGTTGGGTTCAGTTCCTAGTATTGCAAAAATCAACAGCAGTAAAATTAGAGTTGCTATAGTGCTACTACTTCTATAAATAACATTAGTCATTTTCGTTAGTGGAACTGTCAGCTACAGAGCCCGCAAGTGACCTCTGACAATAAGATTTATTTAAATCATGGTTAAACTTCGCTGCCTTTAAAAATGATAATTTGCTCTGTTGTATCTCAAAAACTTTTACTGTAAAAAGACATAGAAGGTATAGACCTGTGGAGAGTGACTAGAGAGACAAGGGTCATCTATTGTAATGTAGAAGCTTTGTGACCCAGGAGGAGGTGGGTGTGCTTAGCAAATTCTCAGATTGGGTTGCTCTGCTAGATGTCTGAGAAAGCCATGTTTAAGGCATCGCTTGACATTTGATGCATTGCAGATTTAATTCAAAAAATGAGATGGTGCAAACAGATGTGTTTAAAAATATTTTGATAATTATGAAATTATACAGTGTATGTGGGAGACACACAGGAGTTTACAGAAAACTATTTCCTTTATGGAGAAGACCTATAAAACCAGAGTCTGGAAAGCACTGGTAAGATTTTGGTGTGTCTCAGTTCATTCATAATGGTTTGCAGACACATACATTATACGTTGTTGTTTGGCATCCCACACATTGTTTGCTGTTAGAGGAAATGTTTTTCTCTGTCATATCTATTCTTCAAAAATATTATTAAGGCCATGTAAGAAGTGTATCATTGTTTTAAATTCCATTGTCAGTACATGAGCAGTTGTGCTTCACTGACTTTGCTATTGCTGATTGTTATTATTTCTTATAGCTTTGTTGAGGTCATTATTGGTAGAGGGTAAACTGCACATGATTAAAAAGTAATGAGTTTTGATCTGTGCTTACACTGGTGAAACCAGCACCACAAGCAAGATAGAGTACTTCCTCTTTGTGATGCCTCCTGTTCTTTTTCCTGCCTTTGTCCACAGGCAACTTTTTATCACTAGAGAATAGTAGAAAATTTGCAGAATCTTGTAGAAATGAACCAGTAGTGTCTACTTTTGGAAGGAAGAGGTCTGGGTTCTTTAATCACAACAGTTAATTTTTAGATTCATCTGTGTTGTTGCCTGTGTCAGTACTTCATTTGTTTCAGTTGCTGAATACTACTTGTTACGCCTGTACTATATAACCATTTACTGTTGGGGGACATTGAGGTTATTTCCAGTTCTGAACTATTTCAAATAAAATGTCACTATTCGTGTACAAGTATGTATGGACATAATTGTTCTTCTGAAGAGTAGAGTGATCTGGTCATATGATAAATGCATATTCTTTTTGGAATTAAATTTTTAGGAAAGCACTTTTAGATATTGAGGTATAATTCTCAACATAAAATTATGTCTTTTGAACATAGTATTCAGTGACATTTAGTATTCAGTGACATTTAGTGCATTCACAGTGTGCAGCTACTTAGAAAACATTTTCATTATCCCAAAGGGAACCCTTACCCATTAGGCAGTTACTCCCCATCTCCACTCTATTCCCAGCCCCTGAAAACCACTAATAGGCTTTCTGTCTCTAAGAATTAGACAGTTTGGACATTTCATATGAATGGAATCATACCTTTGTGCCTGTTTCTTATGTAGTATAGTGTTCTTGAAGTTCGTGTCCTTTGAAACATGTATTAATACATTATTCTTCTTTATGACCAAGTACTGTTCATGTATATGTATATAATTTGTTTTCAGTTCTTTTGGGTATATACCTGAGAGTAGAATTCCTGTAACATAGGGTAATGCATTGTTTAGTATTTTGAAAAACTGAAAAATCATTCTTCATATTAATAACATTTTACATAGCAACAGACAGAAATTCTTATTTCTTCACATCCTTGTGAACAGTTACCGCCCCCCACCGCCCCGCCCCAGTTGCAGCTGCTCTAATAGATATAGAGTAGTGTTTCTCATTGTGGTTATGCTGGGAGTTTGGCTCAGTGGCTTAAGCGCCTGCTCTGGCAGGTGCGAGGTTGTGAGTTCAATTTTATAATTGGTGTTCTGATGACTAAAAATGTTGAATATCTTTTCATGTGCTTGTTGGCTGTTTGCATATCCTCTTTGGAGAAATACCTATTCGTGTCCTTTTCCATTGTTTAACTGAGTTGTTTTTCTTACCGAGTTGTAAGAATTCTTTATGTAGTTACACACACACACACACACACACACACACACACACACACACATTCATTCCAGATAGCAGACTCTTATCAGATAAATGATTTACAAATATTTTATTCTATTCTGTAGATTATCTTTTTATTTGGTTGGTCATGTTCTTTGATACACCACAGTTTTAAAATTTATGTTTCTGGTGCTTTTGGTGCACTTTCTGTTTCTGTTTTTAATTGACTCATAATAAGTTATTTTGAAATCTAGGATAATTGTTGTTAACCATAGTTACCCTACTGTCCAGTAGAGCATTAGAAGTTATTTCTCCTAATTGTACCCTTTGGTGTATAGTTTTTAACTAAACTGAAATTCTTCTAAATCAATATTTATCCAGAAGTCACATCATAATAGTCTGTGGTGCTTTATAAAAATTACGTATGTTAGTATTAACAAACAAACAAAACCCCAAATAACATTAGCTTAGAGATATGTTTTTCTTTCACTTTAAAGGTGATGGAAGGCCAGAGATTTAGCTCAGTGGCACAAGCACCTGTGAGGTCATGAATTTGGTTCCTGGTACCAATAAATGAATGAATGAATGTATGAATGAATGAGACAGGAGATGGGCAGTTGAACCTAGTATGGCAGCTTCAGGTGTTGGAGGTTGTTCCTTCAAGTATTAAATTCTAGTCAACAGGAAAGGAGGAAGGGCCAGAAAAAGGGGTGTGGCCTTCTCTTGGGGTCAATCTGGTAAATTCTGTAC
>RJWM01015968.1:0-37093 GCA_004363535.1 Dasyprocta punctata | reverse complement strand
CGCATTATGTAGCTCAGGCCAGTCTTGCACTCGTGTTGTAGCCCAAGCCGATCTTGAACTCACAGTGCTCCTCCTGCCTCATACTTGTTATATATTATATGTCAATACAAAGAATTTTCTAACAGAAAATACACACAATATGTCACCTATGACACTGACTATGGAGTGTGCTGTCTCAGCATGGACACAGAAGTCCTCTGGCTGGGAGTCAGGGTGGATTCTCCTAGATGGGCCCAGGCCAGTCTTCAGTATTCTCTTCTATCTGAAGGAGACCATTCAGGTTTCTAAAGAGGGGCTGACTCCTGGGGCAAGGTAGAAGTATACACTGAGCACCATCAAAAGCAGCAGGTCTCTTCTTTGTTCAAAACCTCTGGGCCTGCCACCTTCCCAGCCATACCTCCCACCTTGCAGCAGAAGCTCAGACTGGTGGCTCACCCAGACAGAGAGCGAGCGGTCCTTGCTGCCAACAGCACAGCAGCAGTATGGGCAGCTGGGCTTTGTAGAACTTCCATTCTTCTGCTTCTTTTTGAAGATTTTTGGGTTGAATTTCTAAAGCCAAATGACAAATGCTAAAGTAAATATTCAAGCATCAAGTACATACCCATGACCAAGCATTAGAAACACACCAAAATGCTGGCCTACCAGTAGGAGTCCTTCACAGAGCCTGAACCCAGCACTAGGCATATGTTATTTCAGCTTTATAACTACCTAAGGAGGTATTTGGCTGATACAAAGGAGGCTCAGGGAGGTCTAAAAACATACCAAGGCACTAAATGAATAAGCAGTAGAATGAGAATTTGAAGTTAGCACTACCAAAAACTCCATCTCTGGAGACAACAGCCAGGTAGAGCGGATGGGAGTTATTGGAACTGGCCCTCTTATTCCTCCTGGCCTAGGAGGGTAAAAGGTAGGACCTGGTGAAAAGCTAAGTCTGCAAGGGAGCTCCAGGGACCGGCAGGAGAGATCTAGTGCATTTAATTTCTTCTTCCCTCCCTGTATTTGTTATTCATAGTCATACTTATTTAGCAGAAATGTGCTTATCCCAAGAGGCCCTCATAATATCATCATGCCGGGGACAATGGCTATATCCTTGAGGACTGCTCAGCCAGGGAACTAACCACCTATGTAACCTGCCTGTTGCTTTTGGAAAGGCTGGGAACACATGTCAAGTTCTCTGTTAACTTACTGGATTGAGAAGCTCTGGGAGGCGGTGAGAACTCTTAGAATCCTATCTAAGGGCAAATGAAAGGTGGCTCCTGGAGGGGTTTTCACTCCAGAGCATACTCAGGAATGGCAAATGGCACATAGAGACTGGAAAACATGAAACACAGAAGAGTGAACACTCGGCTTGATTTTCCACAACCACCAGTAGGTTGTAGGGCCTTGGGGAGCTTTGTGGCTCCACCTTGAGGTAGGAGTAATTTTCTCATACAGCAGCTGCTCTTGGTCTTGCTGTGTAATTCTGGCTGGCCTCAAATTCATGGCACTCCTCCTGCCTCAACCTCCCAAATGCTGGGGTTATAGGTGTGCACTACCACAGCTGGCAGAGCAGCTGTTCTTAAAGTGGCCATGAGGCTCATATGAAAGAAGAACACTAGAAGTGCTTGCTAACTATGAAGTAATGCTTTTTGAAAATTTTAGCAGAAGACCCTACTTTCAAACAAAATTCAATATGGACACCAACCTAAGGAAGCAGTATTTATGCCTATAAAATTTCCATTTTAAGGTATAATATATGATATTAATTTAGTTTCAGGCAATGATGAGCTCAATTTGATCTGGGTCTTGGATGACCTTTTACCTTCATCAGCATGAAGCTGCCAATCTATTTACATAAGTCCCCGACCTATGAACAAGTTCTGTTCTGAGAGAATGTTGCTAAGTCAAGATTCATTTGTAACCTGACAAAGTGAGTCTTGTATAGTACACCCCTGAAAGTTTGCAACTTGAATGTTTGTAAGTTGGGGACATATTGTATTTTATTTGGTTTTTCAATGGGAAGAAAATCCTGATTGTCACAGGTAACTATATAGCAGTTTGCCTTGGCCATTCTCAGGATACTTTTCAATTGAAGTCATCCAGCATATTCCAAGTCTGAAGAATTAGTCACAGCTCTCAGACCCTTTTTATCCTCCACACAAAGATTAGATGAGCATGCCAGTGATCTCCAGCATAGATTGGCATCTTTGACTATCACTGCCAATGATGACAAGGATGTAGTTATGGGGGTACCCAAAATTGCTGTGTTCACTGGAGCCAAAAGTGAGCACAGCACCAGAGCACCTGGAACAGATCTAAACATGTAAAAGGCTTGTGTGGACCTACAATGCTCCTAACAAAGATGGGTCTGGGTGATGGTCACCATTTAAACATTAAGTATTTACAATGAAATGAGTACCATTACGTGCTGACTCTTTAAGAGCCCATCACTGCAATCTGCCATGTATGTAACTCAACCTTGGTAAGGATCCCTGGAGAGCTTCGCATTCCTCAGCCTCTAAGGACACACAGAGGTTACTGCAGTAGGCCACTCAGGGTGGTACTGACAGCTGCTAGAACTTCCAGAGGTCAGGAATACTCACCACAACAGTCACAGCTTTCCGGTGCCCCACGAAGTCCATGTTGGTTTTCCAGCCCTCTCGTTCAATAATCTGAGCAGTGGGGCCAGAGTTGTTCATAGCATGGGCAGATACCAAGTAATGCCCATCAGGTGACCAGCTGAGCCGCAGCACATGGGTTGTTCCTCCACACTAAAAGAAATAATTTGCATTTGAAAGAAGCTCAAAGTCAACTATGTGACCAAAGTTCTGGCCTCCAGGATAAAGCTGAATTGTGATTTAGAAACATGTAATGATGGAGCATGTACCCCAAGCTTTTGGCTGCACTCAGAGTTGTCACTCTAATCTCTCCAGATGGCAAAGCAAAAAAGGGCTTTTGGTCAAATAAGTATGGGACCTGTGGCATCCTTCATTTCTCCATAGGACTAAAGAGAGAACAACAGTACAGAACGATATTCCCTGAGGGGATTTGTAGGAAGGCTACCTTTTGAACTATCAAGTTGGCATAGGCCAAATATTTAGCACCTGTTAACTTCAGCATACGGTGAGTACAGAGCATCCTCAAGAAATGCTATAAAAACCAGGCATGGTGGCGCATGACTGTAATCCCACCATGTGGGAAGCTGAGGCAGGAGCCCTTGAGTTTGAGGCCAACCTGAGCTATATAGTGAGTGCAAGGACAGCTTCTAGAAGACTTGGGAGTTAAGATCTTGAACAGAGAGCTGGGCATGGTGGGGCATCCCTATAATCCCAGCACTCGGGAGGCTAAGGAAGAAGGTTTGAGACCAGCCTGGACTACAAAGTGAGCTCAAGACCAGCCTGAACTGCATAGCAAGACCCTGTCTCAAAAAAACAAAATAAAACAAAACAAAACAAAACAATCTTGAACTGGACAGGACAATCCCAGCACTCGGGAGGCTGAGGCAGGAGGATCGTTGTGAGTTCGAGACCAGCCTGGGCTAAAAAGTGAGTTTAAGGCCAGCCTGAACTACATAGCGATACCCTGTCTCAAAAAATAGGGCCAGGGATTTAGCTCAGTCACCTAAGCACCTATTTGGCAAGTGCGAGGTTGTGAGTTTGATCCCTGGTACCAAAAAAAAAAAAAAAAAAACCAAAAACAAACAAACAAACAAAGAAAAGGATAGGACAAAGCAGAGCATAGACAGACTGGTATCACCTGCCTCAGACCACAGGATGGCCCCCCAGCAAAGCCTGCAGAATACTACCAGTTCCTACTGCTATTCAATATTCTCTTGCAGCTGCCTAATGAGCCTAGCTCTTGAGAACCTCAATTGGCTGGCAGAGACCTCAGGAACTTCAGAAGGTATGAGGGCCATGTCACCTGTACTAGGCAGCTATAGGCAAAGAGGGTAGGACTAATCAAAACTCAATTCATGAGCTGTATTAGTTTGGGGAGAACTGAGTACATAATTGTTACTTTCTTCCTATAGCCATCCCTGACTGGCAAAAACTTAGAAAGCCATCATACTTAAAGAGCATGTAAATGTTTGTCTTTCTCACAGAGATTCCATCTTAATCCATTTTTATTTCTCTGTACCCAATACCGTTTCACAGGTGCTAGGCACTTGAATGTCTAATGAATAACAATTATCTATAGCTGTTTCTATATGAAATTAATTAAAATAAAGGAATAAACAGTAAAATACTACAAAAACCACCCTGATCTCCACCTGTTCTATGAACTATACTGCTAATTCTACCCAAAAAAAAGTCAGCTGGCCTGCAGAACAGACATCAATAAGTCAAGAGACAAACATTGCCAGGAACATACAAGAGAGTCTGAAAAAGTGTCTCCTCCCTGCTCCTCTCGTGCAACCCAAGAAGATCTCATTAAGGCAGCTCAAGACAAACTTTCCATAAGGAATAGATGTATCCATGTCGATGGCATGAGCTGGGGGACAAAATCCTATAGGGTCAAATATAAAGTTCTCTTCAGTTTTAAAAATCTATGAATGTTTTTCATTTCAAAGTTGGAGCCAGAGGTTTAGCTCAGTGGCACAAGCGCCTGCCTGGCAAGCGCAAGGTCATGAGTTGAATCCCCAGTACCAAAAAAAAACCAAAAACCAAAAACCAAAACAAAAAACAAAGTTGGATACTTAACACCTTGGAAAGCAAAGACTTTAGGGCCAGGGTGCACATGCTAGAGAATACTGAGTGCCCTATTCTGGCCCCTAGACCCTTCCTTCACTCCGTTGGCCTGAACCACAGCTTGGAGATCAGACAGGGAGTGGAGTAAAGCTCTAGGCTGTCCCAGTTACCTCGTCAAATGGCTTTGTGATGCTGGTCTCTAACTGCCAGTCCAGTGTCCTCCATACCTTCAGGCTGCGGTCGTCAGCTTGAGAGGCAATATATTTACCAACAGGGTCCCAAGTTAACCCTTTTACCAAGCCAGAATGGCCTCTCAGAGTTGCAAGAATTTCTGTGGAAAAAAAGAGAAATTTAGAGAGTATTTAAGAGAAAAACAATGACTCTATGTAGAAAATATGAGTGGCAATGGGCCAAGGAATAGAAATCTAAAAGGGACTTGAACAGTCCACTTTGGCTATCTCCTAGCCCTGGGAACAATCAGAAAAGGTGCTTAATTTGATCTCCATGAAGGCATAAGCAACTCAAAGAAATGACTGCATTATGAAGAGAGGCACAGGTGGATTTCCCTGTGGCCACAGATAACATTTGAGGGGCTCCACATGCCCCTAAAGGAAAAAGAGGACAAGAGGCTCTATGTCTGAGCCTGTGCTACCAATTCTGGCCCCATATCTTATGGGTTTGCCTGTGGTTGCTTTTCATAGACAGAAGTCTCTGCCAAGCTGGGCTGTGACTTAAGCGTTTTGGTATGAGCCACCCTGGCAGCCTACCTAATACCTTAAGGCACTGGCACTTGGCAGCAAGTCATTGTAAGTCACTGCTAAAGACACTTACGTGCACAAGATCACTTTTTTTTTTTTTTTTTTGGTACTGGGAATTGAACTCACAACCTTGTGTTTGCCAGGCAGGTGCTGCCAACCTGGCCCAAGATCACTTTCTATAGATTTGGAATCCAAATGCTATACAAGTCTCTAAACTTCCCCTATGGTGGCCAGACTGAACATGCCCACAAATAGTGGTGGTAGCTTTAAAAAGAAATTCAAATGACTTGGCTCTAAGACCATAAGATGTTGCATCTTGGTCCATGCGGAAAATATACTCCAGATAGAGTGGGAATGTGAAAAATATTTTATTAGTTATAAAATCTATAGTAGGTTTTGCCATCTCTCATGGTTTTTAATAAAATGAACAAGGAAAGTCAATATTTTGCAAATTTATTTTAACCTTCATTGGGAAACTGAGCTGAGGCCAGAGCCCAATGTTGACAGTTGTAAACAGCATGTGTGAGAGCTAGTCCTCAGTGCTAGTGATTCCCAAACTACCTGTGATCTAAAGCACACTCATGATAGCACTCAGCTATTCTTTTTCTTTAGCAGAGATTACCAATTTTTAAAAATTATTATTATTATTATTGTCTTTTTGAGACAGGATGTCACTATGCAGTTTAGGCTGGGCTTGAGTTCACTTTGTAGCTCAGGCTGGTCTCGAACTTCAACAATCCTCCTTCCTCAGCTTCCCGAGTGCTGGGATTACAGGCTTGTACCACCATGCCCGACTAGAGATCTCTTTTAGACCTTAAACAAATGTAATTGGGGGAAAAAAAAGTGGGTTCCTGACAAGACATACAAATCTTGGGTCACTGTGGTGTACTTGCTGCCACCAAGAAAAAGAAGATAAAAGTCTACTCTCCCACACCCCACCCTGTGCCAAGACACTGAGAAGCAGTACTGCTGGCAGTGGCCCATAGCTGCTATCAATCCACAGAGAAGACCCCAGACCTGGGAACTTCACGGCATTCCAGATGACGACAGTGTTATCCACGCTGCATGAGGCTAGCCAGGCGTCATGGGGAGACCATGCTACATCCATTACATCTAGAAGAAAACAGGGGACTTGTGGTGAGTTCCCCCCATCCGGTACTCCAGTACTGGGGATTGAGTCCAGGGCCTTCACAGTAGGCTTTAACCCCAGACTTCTAAAATATTTTTTGAGACTGGATTTCACTAAATCACTAAGTTGTCTGGGTTGGGCTCATATTTAAGATCCTCCTGCCTCAGCCTCCCAAACTGCTAGGATTACAGGCATGTGCTATCATGCTCAGGTTGGTGAGATCTCTTATCTGACATGCATGTGGGTAAGGCTGGGCACTCAGAAGCACCCCTGTCTGTAGGCTAAGTGAGCCATCCCTGGGGTTCTCATGTCTGAGGACATCTGACCTGGGACCATTATAACTTTTTTTAGCCAATCTTTTTTTTTTTTTTTTTTTTTTTGCGGCACCAGGGATTGAACTCACAACCTCGCGCCTACCAGGCCAGGCGCTTAAGGCACTGAGCCAAACTCCCGGCCCTGGTTTTTTGAGGCAGGGTCGCACTATGTAGCTCAGGCCGGCCTTGCGCTCGCGTTGTAGCCCAAGCCGGCCTCGAACTCACAACGCTCCTCCTACCTCAGCCTCCCGAGTGCTGGGATTAAAGGCGTGCGCCACCACGCCCGGCTTCTTAGCCAATCTTAAAATATTTTTAACTTATGTTTTTCAATTGTCATAAAAGTTAAAGCACTGAATTAGCTTATATTGCACTTCTTTTACAAATAAAGCAACTGAAGGCACACATAAGACTTATGTGTCATGTGGCATCACACCCATGTTCTAGAACCACAGCCTGACACTTCCTGAGTGTGTGGCCTTAGGTGTGTTCCTCAACCTGCTAACTTGTTACACTAAATGAAAACCAATAGAGAAAACAGCAGAATACCAGACACAGAATCAGTTCAAGAGCTGCTGACTACCTAAAGGAAGTCAGACCTTGCTCCTGATCAAGACCTGGAATTCACCTCCAAGATGCTGTTAAGAAGGAACCCCTCCTTATATAATCCCCACACAGAATTAACCATCACACTGTTGTTTACTCCTCTGTGATTCACTTTTTTAATCTATTAAGTATGGATTAAAAAACAAAACCTTACCTTTATAGGGTTATTATAAGGATTAAATATGAGAAATTGCCAATGAACAGTGTCAGATACACATCAATGATCATCAGAGGTCAGCTGTAAGATGAGTATGGTGGTGCACACACCTGTAATCCTAGCACTGTGGATGGCTGAGGCACAAGGACCACAAGTTGGAGCCCAGCCTGGGCAATTTAGTCAGACCCTGTCTCAAAATAAAGTAAAAAGGGATGGGGATATATCTTAGTTTGAGGGCTCTGGTTTCAATTCTCAGTACTGAGAGGAAAAATGTTATTAGCCATGAGGATTATAACTTTTCCCTTCTGAATATATTGTTTCTTTTTAATATGTTATGATTTTACTTGACAATTAGTGAAACTGAAGCTTCTTCATGGTTTATTACCTATTGTAGTCTTGGGGACGAATTTACTCAAAACTTGTGACCAATGGGAAGTTTTTCTGTGTAGAGGATGTAACAAACATGTGTGTAGCTTTTATAAAAATGAAGAAAATAACTACTTTTTTAGTTTAGAGTCCCATAGGGGTAGCCATGTAAACATGAGAATATCACTGCAGAACCTAAGCCCTGCAGCGGAGAAGATATGATCAGATAGGAATCCAAGGAGATGTGATTTTCTTTTTTCTATTTTTTTTTTTTTCGAGACAGGGTGTCACTAGGTAGTGCAGGCTGGCCTTGAACTCACTTATGTAGCCCAGGCTGGTTTCCAACTCATGGTGATTGTCTGCCTCAGCCTAAGTGCTGGAATTACAGACATGCACCACCATGCCCAACAAGAGATATGATTTTCTTAGTGAACCCAGGGACTACTTATAATACAGACATTGGCTACAAACCTCACATTTCTGTACAAGTTTTATACAGGGAAGTCAGTTATTTTTCCTTGTGACATTTTTCTGTTGCCTATTAACTTGAAAAATGTTCCTTTTAACCTGATCATAGTGGTACACACCTGTAATCTGGGCATCAAGGGAGGCTGAGGCAGTAGGATCACAAGATTCAAGTCCTACTAGGGCAACTTACTGAGAACTTGTCTCAAAATAAAGAGGGCAGGGGATGCAGCCCACCCAGTGCAAAGGCCCTGAATTCAGTCTGAGTACAAAATTAGAAAAGGTTAAAAAAAAAAAAAGACAAGGAAAAAGTTCCATCTACTAGAGGTCTGACAAATGTTAAACTGTATTTTCTCCTGGTTTAATTTGCAGAGTTTTTGATATATCCTGTATTTTGTGAGAATCCAAATGAATTTCTCTATACTCAGAATCTATGTAATAGTTACTATGCCACATGTAGCAAGAATTATGTCTCTTTGACAAAGTGATGCTTCTACCCAATATACAAAGTTGTTAGATACACTGCAGCTTCCTTCAGTGTTGTTTTATCCAAAAACCACAATGCTTCTTTCATTAACACGTTGAATATTTCCATCTATAACACTATTTATCCATCCAGCTGGTTTTCAGTCACTGTTTAGTTCTGCAGAAAATCCACACACATTACATCATGTTTCCTCTGAACTCCAGATTTAGAGCTCCTCTCTTAAAACTGTACTTACCACTCCCTTTCCTCCTTGTTGCAGATCAACACACGCTTAAGACTCTCCTGCACTTAATTTAAATATCTGATCATTGTTCTTACTATTGTTCTCAATTTCTACCCTCCCAGACTTCTACCACCAACAGCACTTTAATACTGCCAGGCTATAACCCATGGAGGCTGCACTCTTTTTCACTGTCTGCTGCAATGTCCTAACCTCTCTTCTCCAGCCAAGATCCCACCATCATTTCTTTCCCTCCTCCCACGTCTTCATCCTGTCTAGTTCAAAATACAGTATACCCATCCGGGCGTGGTGGCGTATGCCTTTAATCCCAGCACTCGGGAGCCTGAGGCAGGAGGATCGTTGTGAGTTCGAGACCAGCCTGGGCTACAAAGTGAGTTCAAGGCCAGCCTGGACTGCATAGTGAGACCCTGTCTCAAAAAAAATATGGCTGGGGATTTAGCTCAGTGGTGTAAGCACCTGTCTGCCAGGCGCGAGGTTGTGAGTTCGATCCCTTGTACTAAAACAAACAAACAAACAAACAAAAAACCCCAAAAAACAGTATACACCCATGAAGTCTAGGTTCATAGTTTATGACCTCAGTTGTTGGCTGATTTTTCTTTATAACCTAAAAAACAATTGTTCATAGAAACTTCTGTAATTTCAAAGAAACCACAAATACTGTATCCTCTACAATTGTTCTTTTGGCAGAGTTTGGAAGTAGCCGATTCAAGAGTATAATTCAGTTCTCCTTGATGCTGACTGGCTACTGCCCTATTACCCATCTCTGGCAGATGCACCAGCATTTCCACATAATAGGTTGCTATACAGCGTGTAGCTATCTCGAGTGTTCTCTATTTTGTCCTTCTTAAAGAACTAAGACTTCTAATGTGCCATTAAAACACCCTGTACCTTGTATGGCTCCTAGAAATGAACCTAAGCACCAGAAGTTGTTTAAGACACTCCAGGAAGAGGCTGAACTCCTGTACAGTATTTTTGTTAAATTACATAACTGCAGGAGACATAGCATATTTAGAGTTTAAACTATAAAATAGGCATTTATAGGTAATTTTCTGACCATATCTGAAATTTGCAGCTTGTCACAATTTGTGGGTGCTCTAGGAACAATATCCCCTCAAATTTGAAGGCCACTGTATCTCCATTCTTCTACAGTCTTATTCAAGCAGCCTCCAATGACCCAATGGCACCAGTATGAATTACCCCTGCTAAAGCCACAAGTGGCAGCCCCCATGCTATCAAGTCCAAAGAGCAATCCTTAGCCCCCACCTCATTTCAGTGAAGGTGCTTATTCCTTTCTCCTTCAAATGTTCTCTTTACTATCTTAACTCTCTTGTTGGTTTCATCTCTCCAATTCCTGGTCTGTTTCCACATCTAGAACCCTCTTGTGTACTCAAGATTCCTACTTACAAATGCTTACCCAGCACATGTCCTCATACTGGCAAACTTCACATATCTACAACCACTCTAAAACATTTCTCCTAAAGAGCTTCTCCATCTCACTTTATAGAAACAACATCCTTTCCATTGTGCAACCACAGTGTGGAAATCAGACCTGATTCTTCTGCTTATTTCATACCCCATCTTGGACCCACCAGCAAATTCACCTCTGACCATTCCTCACCACATCTATGTTGACTCAGACCTGAGCTATCATGATTTCTCGCTTTATGGCAGCAGCATCCTCCTGGTCTCCCCAGTGCTGCCCTTAACCCCCATAATGAAGACTCCATATAGCTGTCACAGGTCTTAACTTCTCTGCTTCCCACCTTACACAGAGAGGAGACCTTATGATAGTCCTGAAGGCTCCTCACCATTCCCTCTGCCACCTCTGGTGGTTCCCTGAATACACCAACCACATATCCGTACTCCAGAGCCTTTGCCAAGGCTGCTACCTCCACCTAATGACCACATCGTTGCCCCTATCTGTCTGGTTTCCTGTTGCATGCCACCTTCTCAGTGAGGCCTAACTTTGAGAACCATGCTTACAATAGCACCTTCCTCCTTATTTTGCTCCCCAGCACTCACCAACCAGTTCCTTCCATGACTAGTTTATTATCTGTCCCTTTTCTAATAATGAAAGTTCCTCGAGGGAAGAACAGAGCCTGAAACACAGCTCATGCTCAATAAATTTTTGTTACACAAATGAGTACATATTAATTTGGGGAAAAATAATGTATTTTATTTGATCTATTTATGAAGTAATCATTTTATGTCTCTCAAAAAAGGTCTGTGAACCAGACATGGTGGTACACACCTGTAATCTCAGAATTCTGGGAGGCTGAGGCAGAAGAATCATAAGTTTGGACCCAGCCTGGGTAACTTATGGACTTACTGAGACCTCCTCACAAAATACAAAGGAGGAAGGGAGGGAGGAGGGGCATGTAGCTCAATACAAAAGCCTTGGGTTTAATCCCTAGTACTGCAAAAATAAGTAAGTGAATGAATGAATAAAAAAATTGTTAAGTCTTAGAGGTCTCATACATTTTTTGGTAAGATTATTCTACTGTGTATGAGGTTTCTCTGTATCATTAGATCTTCCAGTAGGTTATTACCAGTAAAAGATAAACACTTAAAATTTGTACCCTTATGAGGCCAATTTAATAACTCATTAGTTCTGGGCCAGGGATATAGCTCAGCAGCATATGTGCCTGCCTGGCAAGCACAAGGTCCTGAGTTTCATTCCCTGTACAAAACAAACAAACAAACAAACAAAACAAAAGCCGGCAGGAAGCAAGCCCAGTCTGGAAACCAGTGCCATGTGCGGGCCGCTGGCAGAATGAAACAGCCAGACCCCAGCCTCTTCCTGTGAGTCAGTGCCATTCACGGACCGGGGATAGAAAGAACAGGCCACACCAGCAAGCAAGCCCAGTCTGGGAACCAGAGCCATGTGTGGGCCACCGCAAGACTGGAACAGCCAGACCCCAGCCCCTTCTGACACTCAGGCTGGCAAATAAGAAGTACCAATCTGTCCCCACATCCATCACCAAAAGCAACAGGCTTATAAAAAGAAACACAGGCTGTGATGATAGCTATGGAGGTGAAATGCAATTGGATGCCTGTGGTGCTTTGTTGTTTCACTAACATTGCAGGTCTAGGGCCAGTGGTCTGATCATAGGTTCAGATGATAGTGGTACGCAGTGTGACATCTGGGGGGGTCTCCTTCTGAGGGCTGCAGCCATTGTTGATTCCCCATGGTCTTGCTTTGGAAATCTTATATTGTTTCCATTGTTTTGTTGGGTTAGGTTTTACTCTCTTTAGTTTTGTTTGATTATGTTAAATCTGATGGCAGGAGCAGCTATTTCAAAGACAGTAAGATATATTATGGTAATAATTTTGGATTTACTATTGGCTTGTTTTGAAGCCCTATATTGCATTCATTGGTTTGTTTTTATTGTTTCTATTCTGTTCTGTTCTGTTTGATTTTTACTATGTTCGAAGTTATCTACACCTATTCTGAAGACATCAAAAGGCATTATGGTGACTATTGTTGATTTTGTAATGTTTTGAAGCCTGTATCTCTTACACTGGTTTGTTTTGATTAGTTTTATTGTGTTTTATCTTCTTTAAATTTTAAAAAAATAAAATAAAATAAATCAAACAAACAAAAAAGAAAAAAAATTTGGGGTGGGTATATAGCTCAGTGGCATAAATACCTGCCTGGCAAGCACAAGGTCCTGAGTTCCGTTCCTGGTACAAACAAACAAACAATCCCCCCAAAAAACTCACTAGTTCTGCTTTATAGCACTTGCTTTGTTCTCAAAGCATCAGTTCTTTGCTTTTCCTTGATATGAAATAATGGCACCTTGTTGTATTTTTATTTTCTAGTATGTCTTTCTTCAGATTTCTGTTTAATTGTACTGCAGAGCCTGAGGTAGAAAGAGCGTTGTGAGTTCGAGGCCAGCTTGGGCAAGGCTGGCCTGAGCTACATAGTGAGACCCTGCCTCAAAAAACTAGCGCTGGGAGATGGGCCCAGTAGCCTAAGTGCCTGTCTGGCAGGCACAAGGTTGTGAGTTTGATCCCTGGTGCTGAAAAAAAAAAAAAAAAAAAAAAAGTTGTACTGCAGAGCGGGGGATTTAGCTCAGTGGTGTGAGTGCCTACATGACAGGTGTGAGCTTGTGAGTTCAATCCCCAGTGCCAAAAAATCAAAAAATTGTACTGCAGAAATTCCAGAATAAATTCTTGTCATTACTTGATATAAAACCAAACTTAACTGTGAAGTGTAATGTTTGCCATTGCTTTATAAAACATAGAATTTTATCATGTTATAGAAATAGCTCTTTTTTTGTGTATGTGTGATACTGGGGACTGAACACAGGGCCATGTGGATAATAGGAAAGCACTCTACCTCTGAGCTACATCCCTAGCCCAAGGAAATAGCTTTTGATGGGAATTTTTTAAAAAGCATTTTTTATTAGTGACTGGTGTTGTATTATTTAGTATTCCTTTTTAAATAGCTACATGGGTTTTCTCACTTAACTTCCCAGTAAATTATATTGTTTCCTTATATATAAAATTCCTCCATTATGAATCATATTTAATCAAAGTGAGTTATTTTCAAATATTATCACTTATTAGTATTCTTGGGTTTTTCTAATTTTATTTATGTTAACATATGCTTTTATTTCATTGTTATTTTTCATAAGATTCTGGAAACCCTGGAGTGAATCCTTTGACAAACAATATTATATGTTCCATATAATTTAAGAAGTTTTACATAATGTATCAATAAGTAATTTAGGACTAGGAAGTTGAAGATAGGTTATTATTTTGCATTGGTTATTACTTTGTTTAGGTTTTCCTTATCCTATGAGAGTGATGGCAAACTTTTCAGAGCTTTCAATTATAACAAGCACCAGTTGTGGCATGCATGTCATAGGTTTGCCACCATTGCCCTATGGTACCAATTTTGAGAACTTATTTTGTTTTTTTAAAATTTAATATATAAACAATGTTTTGGGTTTTTTTTTCCCCTATCTGGGTTAAATATTTTTCTAGACTTTCACTTCTAATTTTGTTTTTTCTTCCTATACCCCAATTAAATATGGCAAGTATATACCTTTCATACTTTGCTTTACAAATTCAGTGCTTTCTTATTCATTTGTCTGTTTTTCATCAATTTTCCTTCTTTTCTTTTTTTTTGAGACAGGGTCTCACTGTGGAGTTCAGGTTGGCCTTGAACTCACTGCGTAGCCCAGGCTGGCCTCAAACTCATGCCAATCCTCCTGCCTCAGCCTCCCAATTGCTGGGATTACAGGTGTGTACCACCATACCTGGCTCTTTTTCCTTCCTGAATGGTTCTGCCCATATCTGCTACCAGGATCAGTGAATAAGGAGTGGTAGGTACTTCGGCTAAAGGCAGCCAACTCTATCTGCCTTGTAAAGGAGACCAATGGTGTGGTACAGCACAAGAAATGTTGAGGTTATGGCTGGACATCAGACTCAGGTTAGGGACCCTGTAATAGTCCTTATTTGAGGTCCCAACCAATACTTGAACACTTCTTAGACATACCTCCCAAGTGCCAGAGAGGCCTAACTAGATTTTGTCATTGAGTTGCTACAAAACAAACAAAGGCAAATTACGCATCTGTATTGTTATTAAATAGTATCACAAGACTGTTTCAGGATTCATAAATATAGATTAAATCTGGCCTACCAAGAAACAGGTATGTTCGCTTTTTAAAATGTCTGCAGGATATTTGCTGATCATATAATACTGCTAACGAATTGCATTCAATACCTCCTAAACCAGTCACTCTAGCTCCATCTTTCCCTAGAGTTCTAGGTTCAATTCTAATGGTTTCTTGATGTTGTCTTTCCCTCAAACCTGGCACATCTCACCTGAATTGGTGCACATTCCCATAGGTCCATTGTCCATATAGCCAAGAATGTACAACATCCCTCCCTGTGCCCTGACTTAAGCAGTTTCTCAGTTTCCTCCTCCTCCTCCTCCTCCTTTTTCTCCTCCTCTCTATCTCAGTGACCACAGGTCTAGTTCAGGCCCTGGCAGTTTTTATCTGAACCACTGAAGCCACCTACTTTTGCAAAGAGCTGTCATAATAACCTCTCTTGTGCTTCAAAGCTTTTAATGGCCTCTTTTCTCTTTTATACTGAGGAACACTCTCACTAGTAGGGCATATGAGCCTTCCAGATCTTCCCTTCTAGACTTGGCCAGCCTAACTTTGGCTATGCTTTGCCTTATCTGTAAAGATCCAGTATTGGCAAAATGCCTTTAATTCAACATACATAGTCTTTTCTCTTTTCCCCTTCTTCTGCCCCCTTGCCTGGAAAAAGCATCAGTCTCTTCTTGGGTGGACCACTAGTTTCCTGAGAGAAATCTAAATTGTATTCATCCAGTATCTTGGTATCTGATACCTAAAGACCATCAAGTTGAGAGAGTTGTAGACTAATTCTCTGTCTCTTCAATCTAAATCTATAAAATATACCTCTTTCCAAACTACGATGATTTAAAATATTTTGCCAACATTTTCAAGGTAATATTAAGAAACTTTTTTATTGGATATCTGTGGACTGGTTACTTGGGAATAAAGTATGATTATAGACTTTGTGATCCATTGACAAAGGTACTGATTCTGTTCAGCAGAATAAACAGTAGAATGTGTAAAGTTCTACATTAAAGATATAAACATATACCCCATAAGAGCAGGAGCTGGGGGTAAGGGGATGACTGCAGTTGAAGGCAGGCAGTAGAGAAACAAGCACAGACTGAGGCAGAAGCAGGTAACCAATGGTGATAGAGAGGGACAGTACAGATATGGGAGTGCTTTAAGGAACAAAGATTTGCACAAAGGACACAGAGGTGATGCTGCTGATGTGAAGTAGCTGCCAGGGACCCATCCACCCCAACAGGTAGCCCCACTCACCACCTGAGTGACTTCGGAGGATAGAGACACAGCGCCACTGCTCCACATTGGCAAGCTTACCACTGGATCCAAACACAGTGCTGGGTCCAATGTACCTACGTAAAAGAGGAGTCAGAAAGGCACTCATGGTGTGCTCCAGGGGCTGTATAGAGATGTTCCCTGTAGCACAGCTTATAAAGACACATAGAACAATGGAAAAACAGACAACGGTGCAAAGTATTAGGCTGTTGTACACAAGGGGCTGATCAGATAATTTGTTAACCAAGCATTTAATGAAATACTATGGAGCCATTACAGATCTTTCACAAGAAAGTGTTCGTAATAGATTAAGTGAAAGAAGTAGGCCACAGGACATCATATACAATATGATACCACTTATACAAAGGAAAAAATACACATAACATTGATATCATCTATGCATGTAATAAAGCAGGGGTAAAATATACCAAAATATTGACCCTGGCTTTCGTCAGATCAATGAGATTGTGAAACTTTCTTTTATAATTTTTTAAAATTTTCTAAATTGTATACTAAATATGTTACTTATGTTGGCCATTTACAGTTGCAAAATCAACAGTTTTTTCTGTTTGTTTGATTTTTGAGGCAAGGCTCTATTTTTCCCAGCTGTCTTGAACTCTCAAGCTTAAGAGTCTTCTGCCTGTTTCCTGAGTAACTAGGACTGTGCCACCATGCCTAGGTGAAAAAAATCTATAGTATTTTTAAGTCCCCTCATAGTGAATTAAGTGGCCCTGCTTTAACCTCTAAGAGACCAAGAGAGATGAAGACACTAACTCCTTCGAGATGAGCCGGCACATAAAGATGGACACATCAATGCTCAGGGCCTCTCTAAATACCCTTTGCACTTGTAAAGCTCCGCAGCAACTCACACAGAGCTCATGAAACAGCTAACTGGGACTAAGGAGATGATACAGTGCCTCAAACCCAACACCCTAGGGCCATTCTGGTTGAACAATGATGCTGGATCTGGTGCTCTAGCCTGACTGGGTCAGAGTTACCTGGGAGTTTACTGTGGGGCCAAGACCTACTCTGAGAAATCCTTTGCTTAAGGATAAAGAAAAATATAGTGTTCCAGGTGATGGTTAGCTCATTTGGGTGCAGAGCAGGAGGTGCCACAGGTTGAGCCTGTCACAGAATGAGGTGATGAAGATACTTTGGATCCCACTCCTAAACCCAGGAGAGTACCTTGACTTTTAGCCAGTTTGTACTCGGGAATGTCATGTAAACTTTCATTTGAGAACAAAATAAATGCAGCTACCAGATCAACACCAGAAGAGAGTAAACCTTTTTTGGAGGGGTAGAATCCCTGCAGCACTGCAAGGGGCAGTTGACCAGGTTAGCAGGCAGATTGGTGGCCTCCCAATTTTCCAGTCAGGCCTCATCTCCTCCTGACTTATGTGTACTTCCTGCACTTACAAAACCAGAGCTCTGGGGATTTCAGCATCATGGTAGGAAAAGTAACTTTGATAAAGACCAGCAAAGAAGCTTCTAAAAGTTAAATGTGAAGAAAGGAAAATGATGCTTACGTAGCCCGCTTCCACACCATTATCAGTTTGTCATCTCCCCCAGAAGCTAAATACATCCCACTGTTTGACCACCGCACACAGTTCACACATGCTGGGAAGAAAAAAAAAAAAAAACATAATAGGGTGATGAAATCCAATAATTATGCCCATTTGCTTTATGCAGAGTCTGGGAAGATGCAAAGGGATTAATAAAATCTAATCTATCTAATCTGCTTAAGGCATCTACTGTGTGAAGGTCCCAGAGAAACAATTCAGTCAAAGTACTGACTTATTGTACTACAGCAAATTACCAGAATAGTTTGGAGGAGAAAAATATGCATAATCTAAGAACTGTTAGTGTTGGATGAAATAGACAACAGGAGGCTTATTTTCATTAAAAGTGGTAAATCACATTATATCAAAACGGCTATCTGTTGATGATTCTGAGCAGGCATTATTCTCAAGATGCAAGCAAGTGGTAAGAAGGCCAAGATCCAAAACTTTCAGGGGAGCAGCTTGGTAGAGTATAAAACTGGTCAATCTCATTTGTTAGAACCAGTCATTTTAAATTTGGATTTTCCAAACTTATCAGTCTTACAGTTTGATTGATTTTGCACTTATAAAATAAGACCAGCAGACTCTCCCAAGGCCCCTAAGTCAAAGCCTCTAAGAAAACATATAGCTCAATCTTTGGTAGATACAAAATATGATAGACATCAACAAAGTTGTGGCCAAGTATGCTCCAGTTGTTCCAGGTATATTGGGAGGACAAGTACATGCAGAGCAGAGAAAGGGACTAACATCTAAAGGCCAATAACTGTTAACAGAGCATCTCAAGGGTGGGACACTAAGGTACCATACAGGAAAGGAAACTGATACTATCCTACAGCCCAAAGAGTCCTGGCAGAGAGCCTTGGAATGACACACTGCCAATCTGAGACATTTCGTTTTCTCTTAGACACCCTTCCCCAGAATCCTACTGTGTCCACGTTGCTGGCCCCAAAGCCCCATGGAATCAGGCAGTAACGACTCATGAGCAGGAAATCACCAGAGGTACCTGCAGACTGTCCAAAGATGGTTCTGTGGGCGGGCCGAGTCTTCTGCCGAGTAACTCACCCAGGTGTGCAGCCAACATCTGTGCCTTCAGACAGCAGGCCGAGGGGAGTTACCGCCGCACGGGGACTTATCTTTCTAATTACAAACACATGTGCTAACCTTGGGCACTCTGCCAATATGCAAATCCTGCAAAGGGCCACTCTGTAATACCTAAGTGATTGTCCATCTGGCAAAGCATCTTGGGAATATTTTCATCCTTCTCGTCATCCTCCTGGAGGACTGGAGACATATTCCAGATCACAACCTTCCCAGAATCCTGCCCTGGAATGAAGCAGAAAAAGCTCAATGTATGAGGTGCAGAAATTTGATACTGAAATTTAATATTAACTGTGAGAAGTTCTCATTTCTGTAAATCATTATAGACTAGATCTAAGGAGATTGAACTCTAATTACTAATACAGATTACAGAAAAGGTGAAGAAAAATAGGTACACATGGGGACCTGAGTGGGTTTAGTGGTAGCTGAGGGCAACCTGACTTTATGAAAAGAACTTGGACTAGAAATTAGGAGGGGATTGAGCTCTGATCTGGTCTGTAATCTACCTGGGGTCTTTAGAAGGTTCTTGTTATGGCTTGTATTGAGATGCCCCCCGCAAAGCCTCATGTTGTCATAGGTGGGGCTTTGCAGAGGTGGCTGGATCTTGGGTATGTGTTGCTGGGATTAAGAATGTGATGCTGAGATTGATTCATGATGTGATGCTGGGATTAAGGCTGCCACACCCTGCATACCCTAAGAATGGGTAGCCTGGATGAAATATAAGGGACAAAAAGAGGATCACTGTGACCAGGGAGGTAGCTCAGTAGTATGTCACCTGCCTGACAAGCTTGAGGCCTTGGGTTTGATTACTGGTACAAAAAAAAAAAAAAAAAAAAAAAAAAAAAAAAAAAAAAAAAAAAAAAAAAAAAAAAAGAAAAAAAAAAAGAGGGTCACTGCTTATCACTTGACATTTGCTGCTTTTGCCATCTTCTGCCTGCCATGAACTGCTTCTCCCCTGTGATGCCCCTCTGCCATGCCTCCGTGCCTTGGAGCCAGACTACTATGGACTGAAACCTCTCCAAACTGTGAGCCGAAATAAATCTTTCCTTCTTTAACTTTGTGTATTGGGTATTCTATCTTACCAACAAGAAAAGTAACTAAGACAGAATTTATCCATGTCCAGAACCCAAACCCTCAATAAACTAAAGAGGATGGGAAGTTGTACACCAGGACTCTTTTATGTCTGTGCTTGTATACCTAGAAAGCAAGAAAAGACAAAGTCCCTACCAGGGTTTCCCTTCCCTTCAGAGTGCTGCCAAGTTCAACAAAGAAAAAAGGGCTCATTATTTAAACTGCCCTTTGCAAGGGCACCTATAGGTGGGACATTAACCAAAAGAGGGAATTTAAGATTCCTATGGTCATGAACTGATGCATGGCTTTGCTAAAAAAAAGTATCGATGGATTTTATTAATGATTGCTCTTTGTAAGTTTTCCAGCACTAATATCTAATGAAAGTAAGGAAAATGAATGAGTTGAAATGAACATGCTGAAGTGATGATGAAATGCTTGAAATCTCCTCTTGACTAGTATGTAAAAATACTTCTTAGACATCTCTCCTTGTTCTATCCCAAGTAAAGTAGAAAGTCTACTTCCCCTGGGACAAAGAACCAACACTCCTCTCCAGCTAAATTTAGCACTCTTAGTGAGGTTGCACTATAGCATAAGTGAGTTTGCAGGCTTCCCTCATAGCATGCAAGGAGACAAAGACCTTCCTGCCCAGAGCATACTGTACTCCCTCCCTGTTCCTAACTTCTGGGCAGAGGGGTTTGCTGCAAATCCACTGTGAAGCACATAGCCTAAGGATGTACTCACAGAGGCATTATGAGTTGCTGCCCAGGGACACTGGTGAGAGAGGCCCCACTGGTGGGGGGTTGGGTCCATGGGAATGCTACTGCCTATCACCACATATATAATCTTTGTATCCTAGCATGAAAAATGGCTGTGTCACTCCAAACTTAGTCCTGTTACTGCAATAATGCAATGGATATGGAATGAAACACTGACAATACTACGGATCCTATTTTCATTTTGTTACCCATAGTATACATTCTAACCTTTTAATGAGATAATAGATCTAATTATTACATGATGTAGTAATTTAATACCCTTCCCTCTTTTCAGATGAGAAAAACTCTGAGTCTTTGCCTCTGTCTGGTGCTAGACTTCAACCAGAGGAACACTTTCTCCACACTCAATAAATGTGCATTTGGGAATGCAAACTAACTCCAAGTTTAACTCAATAAACAGTAATTAGAATAAGTCTGGTATCGCCGGGCGTGGTGGCGCACGCCTTTAATCCCAGCACTCGGGAGGCTGAGGTAGGCGGAGCGTTGTGAGTTCGAGGCCCGCTTGGGCTACAACGTGAGTGCAAGGCCGGCCTGAGCTACATAGTGCGACCCTGCCTCAAAAAACCAGGGCCGGGAGTTTGGCTCAGTGCCTTAAGCGCCTGCCCTGGCAAGCGCGAGGTTGTGAGTTCAATCCCCAGTGCCGCAAAAAAAAAAAAAAAAAAAAAAAAAAAAAAAAAAAAAAAAAAAAGAATAAGTCTGGTATCGAAATATTTATAGAGGGACCAGTGATAGATCAGCAGCACAATGCCTGCCTGGCAAGTACAAGGTCCTGAGTTTGATTTCCGGTACAAAAAAAAAAAAAATGTATATATATATACACACACATGCATATACAAATATGGATATATATATATATAGAGAGAGAGATAACATTATAGCCAAAAAATTTGATTCAGATAACAGATCATAATTGTACATTCCAGCCAGAGTTACATCCACACTGAAAAACATTAAGTTTTCTCCTACAGCTAACCATGGACAACCAAGAGAAGCAAAGCAAGGTGGGAGGACTCTGATACTCTCCCTTCCAAAATCCACAAACATACCTTGTCCTCCAGTTGCGAACTTGGTCCCGTCAGGGTGAATATCAACTGAAAAAATTGGCTTGCCTGGAAACAAAGAAAAACACACATATCTAACTTGGTTTTTAATCACTGGAGAAAAGCAGCAGACTCAAAAGTTTAAAACTCTTTTGACTATTTCAGTAACTCTCTGATTGTTACACCTAGAACAAAATATCAGACCACAGATAAACTACCCATGAATAAGAGTGGAGCAATGTAATAGTTTCAGTTGAAGTCTGAACCGCTGGAAGACTCTCCAAGCAACATTAGATACCTAAAAGTCCAAAGTGGGGTAAAGGATTCTGTCACTGATGATAGCCCACAGGACTTCTATGTGTTCGCCTACCATCTTTCATGAACATATGTTTGTAAAGGCTATGACTGGCTTATAATAAAAGCTCTGAGTCACAGATGCTTGGTAAGAGGAGTACACAGTTACACCTGCAGACATGTCCCTATCACATAGGTCTGCACTTGACTGGCAGCTCGAACAGAGGGACACTCTCCTTTTCCAACTGGCTATCTGAAGACTGAGCAGGACAGTGGTTAGCTATAGTTCAGGGTCCACATCGCTCTTGTTAAGCTTCTGCTTCCTAAAAGGCCTCCTGTATGTTTGTGCTGCATCAAAGTCTATAGAAAGTCTGCCTTTTTGGCATCTCCTCTGTTTTTTTTTTTTTTTTTTTTTTTTTTTTTTTTTTTTTTTTTTTTTTTTTTTTTTTTTTTTTTTTGTCTTTTTGAGACAGGGTCTTGCTCTACAGTTCAGGCTGGCCTTGAGCTCACTTTGTAGTCCAGGCTGGTCTCAAATGCACAGCAATTTTCCTGCCTCAGCCTCTTGAGTGCTGGGATTACATGTGTGTGCCACCACGCCCAGGTGGCATTTGCTCTGACACCAGTGACCACTTGATGTTAAAACATCTCATACCAGTGACCACTTGATGTTAAAACAGATGTTCTGTTCCTGCAGGCAAAGGGCTGTGGCTGATTCTTGAAAGCGGCACAGGGCCTACACAAGAAGCCCATGGACGAGACTGGTGAAAGTTATTAATAAAAGTGTAAAACCAAGTAGACTATGGAAGGTAATGCACAGGTCTCACTCCTAGTAGGTATTTGTCCCTCTCCCTGGTCTGCTTCTAGCCCAAGGGCATGAAAGCAGCAAGCAGCGCATAAATTACTGTCCAGTTCATTCCTGCACCCTAAGCCTCTAGGACAGTACTTGATGAGTAGTAGCTCAATATTTGTTCAGGGACAAATTAACACATGAGAAAGAATTAAGCATCAGAAATTGCTGACTCAGACAAGAAGCTGTTGTCAAGCATCACTTAATTGAATATGTTCTACTTCTGCCATCCAAGACAAGGCAGCATGGACAGCTGGCATAAGAGTCAACATCTATAAAATTACATGACAAGTGCAAGTGGGATGGGTTCAATCCTCCAAACTGCAAAAGGAAGAAAGGGAAGGAGGCAGGGGAATTTGAGACTATGTGTCCAGTCTGTCTGTCTCTCCCTCTCGCTCTCTTTCTCCCTCTTTCTTGGTTGTTTCTTGCTTTCTGAGACAGGGTCTCACTATGTAGTTCAGGGCCAACCTTGAACTTACTACATACTGGCCTCAAACTTGTGGCGAACCTCCTGCCACAGGCTCTAAGTGCTGGGATTACAGACACATTCCACCACGCCTGGTGTGTGAGTTCAGTTTCAAGCCACGCAAATAATATTGCTCCAAAGGCTGTGATGAGCTGGAAAACCAATTGTGGCACCCAGCACTGAGATGTAGGTTCTGAGTCCTGCCAGACACTATCATGGAGTGACAAATTAGTATTACTAAGAGTCTTGTGAAATTTAGAAAAAGTATGGTAAAGATAGTAGAAGGTGAAATTCAGTCCCATCAGTACAGTCACCTGTATGGCAGTCTGCTGGGAAGGTGCCATAGGCCAGGTCCTGGAGATGTCTTCCAGGAGAGCCAGAGCCATGCTAGGATATAGCCCATGAAGCACTGCCTCTTGAAGGTTAAAGTCAATTCTCCCCAGCCCAGGACGTGTTCTCAAGCCTCTGATCAGCCCTTCAAACTCTGCAGAAGGCACGGCCCAGGCATTCTCAAAATCTTACACAATTTTCTCTTGGAGATACTGCTGATATTTTCATTTTACATGAGGAAGAGGAAACTGAGGCACGCAGATTTGAAAAGATGGCCAAAGCCACAAAGCTGCCTGGTAGAGTCCAGGCATTTGATTCCAAAGCCTGAGGTTTGAAATATTAAGTTTTATGACCTAGCTAAGTGACACAGATGGTGTTGCTATGAAGGTAGGGATAACACTGCCTGGAGGGAACCCATGCAAAGTCTACAGATGGAAAGCAAAGGTTGGGGGAGAGCATGTAAGTGTGCAGGTAATCATACCAAGTCCTAATCATCTGATGAGAGTTGTTGAGTCTTAAAAGTCCACAGGATACCTGAGAGACCACTGCTTTGCGACTTCAGCAGGCCCCAGTGAACCACATCTCTAGGATTCCTGACCTGTTTGAATTGGGACTGGTGCAATGATCTGCTTTCAAAAGAATGTAACAGATGCAGTGCTGCTCTAGCTCCAAGCTAAATCCCAAAGAAGGTCTAGAAGTCCACCTTTGTACTCTGGAGAAACCTAATTTCCATGTGAAGAGTCCAACAACCCTGAGACCACCATGTTTTGAGGAACCCCAAGCCGGCCACATGGAGATAATCAGTGAGATTAAACAATGGTAAGAATCACAGTCCTGGACACAGGCAAAGTGAAGGTTTCTAGCCCTAAGCTGCTCAGGCCATCCCAGAAGATCCCACAGAGCTGACATGAGTTGAACCTAGAGGGCCCTGTCAAACTGCAGAGCAAATACTAAAAATGATTGTTTTAACTCCGTAAGTTTTGGGGTAGTCTGTCATACAGCAATAGTAACCCAAAATGCCAATTTGTTCACTTTTCTACTTTAGCCAACTTGAGATGGGCATTTGTGATTTTAACCACAAAAGTTCTATAGGATGAAACATGTGTCATGACAGGTATCAGGGAACAGTCACTAGCCCTCAGAGAACTTTTTAGTCCTGTAAGTCTGTAAGGCACTATATAGTAAGCATGTTGGAAACATTTGCATGTCACAGGCCTTCCTGAATACCCAAGAGCATACACAGGCTGAGTCATTTGCATCATCAACAATGGTTTCTCACCTAATCCATATTTGTGGATATATACAAATGTATCTGATTTGGGGCTAGGCAATGAGAAAATGAAAGATAAATCTGGCATAGCCTCTGCCCTTAGGAAGAGGCTAGATTTACAGAAAATCATAGGAACACCAGTGGTAAGATAGCCAATGGTAGTAACACAAAAAACAAATGAAACCCTGAATTGAAACTCAAAGGTTGAAAGGGAGTCAGAAAGAAGACTGGGAGTGGGAAATTCACACAGAGCATACTGTGCACAATGGAAGAATGTCCTGATGTGCTGTTACAGAGCAGAGCTCAAGAGGGACATGTGGGGTCTAGCAAGGAGTTCAGATCTTCATCTAAAGGTACTTTTGAAGCACAGAAATAACAAGGTCAATTCTGGCTCCATGATCACTTTTTCTTTTTCTTTGAGACAGGGTCTCATTCTGTAATTCAGGCTGAACTTGTGGCAATCCTCCTGCTTCAGCCTGCTGAGTGCTGGGAATATCGGCATGCACCACCAAGCCTAGCTGGCTCCAGTCACTATGGATGACTAGGTGAGATCAAGGTTCTGGGGCAGTGGTGGCCAACCTATGGCACACAGGTTATTTTTGTTTTTCTTTTAAGACCAAAGATGCTGCCGGGCGTGGTGGCGCACGCCTTTAATCCCAGCACTCGGGAGGCTGAGGTAGGCGGAGCGTTGTGAGTTCGAGGCCGGCTTGGGCTACAACGCGAGTGCAAGGCCGGCCTGAGCTACATAGTGCGACCCTGCCTCAAAAAAAACCAGGGCCGGGAGTTTGGCTCAGTGCCTTAAGCGCCTGCCCTGGCAGGCGCGAGGTTGTAAGTTCAATCCCCGGTGCCGCAAAAAAAAAAAAAAAAAAAAAAAAAAAAAGACCAAAGATGCTAATGTATGAGTTCTTTTTTCTAAAACCTCAGTATTCAGGTTTAATTGCAGGGTTGGCACTTAGTGATAAATAAGTGGGTTTTGGGTTATAGTATGGGAACTTGTCCCTAAAAGGTTTACCATCACTGCTTTAGGGGAGTATGAAAATGAGAATTGGGAACACATGAAGTTTAAGCATTAAACCTCCCTGGGTTTGATTTTCAGTCCTGCCTACCATCAGCTACACAGTCTTGAGTAAATTATTTCATCTCCCCAAATACCAGTTTCCTAATCTGCAAAAGTGGAGAGGACACATTCACCCTTATATGTACATTGTTAAAAAGATGAAGACACTGTATCGTATTGATTCTAAGAAGCATCTGTTTAATGTTTCAACGTTTCTCAGACTGGGATGCACCTTGGTGAAAGGTTTGATTGGTTTAACTGGTATAACATTGCCTTTCTCAGTGATACACAGCAGATGAGATGAATATGGTACTGGACCTACACAATGCATCAGCTCCCTACTTCCTGTACTAGTTCTTTTAGTCTTAGAAGGCAGTCACTCACATCCTGTCAACGGGCAGGGACCTTTTCTAGAGCTCTCTGAGTGGAGTTGAGGGTTTCTAGTTTGGCTAGAGAATTTTTCCTGTGGTACAGCCTGATAATGACAAGGATGAAACTCCAACTACCTCTAAGCCTTTCTTTGTATAGAGATAGCAACAAAAGATAAATTAACTCAGGAGTGGTGGTTCACTAATCCCTATATTCACGAGTGCAGGAGAATGATAACTTCCAGGCTACCTAGGACTACATATAATCATGGAAGGTCAGGTAAAATGATTTCCTCCTTTGTATCAGGAGAAAGATTCCTGGTGGGAAAGAATTTCAAATATGCAAACACAAACTGAGAATAGACAGCTAGCTAGAGGACACTGCCAGAAGGCCCATAGCAGGAAGGCACAGTGGAAAGTGGGTTCATGGATTGGGTTGTAAAAAAATTCTGAGCCTTTTTTTGTTTTGTTTTTTTCAGACAGGGTCTTACTTTGTAGTGCAGGCTGGCCTCAGACTCCTGACAATCCTCCTGCCTCAGCCTCCCAAGTGCTGGAATTACAGGCATGTGTCACCATGTGTGGCTTTTTTTTTTTTAAACAGGGACTCACTATGTTGCCTAGGCAAGCCTTTAACTCCTTGAACTAGGGCTCGAGCAATTCTTTTGACTCAGGTTCCCAAGTAGTTTGTATTATGGATACTTGCTACCATACCTGATTCTCTGGTACCCCATGGGGTAGATCAGACTGGAACATTTGTGTGTGAATGTCCAGTTGGAGGAAAGCTCAGAAGGCCTTTAGTCACTGCACCCTTCTCTTGGAAACTGCCAAGAGAACCTGGTTTAACAATCACTGGCAAATTTAGAATTTAACAGCCAGGCTTCGTGGTACATGCCTGTAGTTCCAGCACTTGGGAGGCTGAGGCAATGAAGACTGCTACAAATTTGAGAAGTTCAAGGCCAGCCTGAACCACACAGCAAGGCCCTGTCACAAAAAAACCTAAAAAAACTTTTTTTGAGTACATACATGATTGAAGCGTTTACTGAAAAAAGTTACAGAACAATATTAAAATTTAAAGTATATAGATGGGGCCAGGGATATAGCTCAGTAGCGCCTGCCTGGCAAGCATGAGGTTGTGAGTTCGATCCCTGGTACAAAAAAAAACAAAAACAAAAACAAAAACAAACAAAAAAAAAAGTATAGATGGCCTACAGATAGATTTTATAAGTAGAAAACCCTAAATATTCCACAAAAATACTGCCCATGTGGCTGAGGATGTAGCTCAGTGGCAAAGCAAGGGCTTAGTATATGCAAGGTTCTGAGCTCAATCTGTAGCATCAAAATAAAAACAAAAATAATCAACACCCCTCCCCCAACACACCTGAGACTATGTAGCCCAGCCTGGCAGCAAACTCTCAGTGACTTTCCTGCCATAACCTCCCAAGTGCTGAGATAACAAGTGTGCAACACGCTGACCGGCTTGAACTTCATTTTTGCCCCTTTATTACTTTAAAACTTTGGGTTAGATCCTTGCTCAGCTCTGCATACAGGCAAATTAATCATTTAGGGAGCATCTGTCTTAAAAGCAGGCAAAACAAAGTTGATTACCTCTAAATTTATGTAACTCTTACACTCTGTCAAAACTGAAGGCACTGGGAATATAGCAATGTGAGGAAGAGAAGGAGGGAAGTGTATCCTTGGGATTCACCAAGGATCTGAAGTGAGATCTGAAGCCCACATGGACAGTGAAGAGAGATTTCAACAAAGAAGAAGGAGCAAAGCTGGGCGTGGTGGCGCACGCCTTTAATCCCAGCACTCGGGAGGCTGAGGTAGGCGGAGCGTTGTGGGTTCGAGGCCGGCTTGGGCTACAACGCGAGCACAAGGATGGCCTGAGCTACATAGTGCGACCCTGCCTCAAAAAACCAGGGCCGGGAGTTTGGCTCAGTGCCTTAAGCGCCTGCCCTGGCAGGCGCGAGGTTGTGAGTTCAATCCCCGGTGCCGCAAAAAAAAAAAAAAAAAAAAAAAAAAAAAAAAAAAAAAAAAAAAAAGAAGAAGAAGGAGCAAGCAAGTGCTTTCTCCCTGAGCTCTTACTGCGTGGGAAGGGTGGCCAAACCTGCAAGCAAAAGGTGACTACTGGTGGCCCCAGGGGCCCCAGTGGGGAAACACACTAGCAGAATACAGCAGGAAATAAAAGACCTCTACATTGAAAACCACAGTACTGTGAAAAATCTGACATCTGAGAGGATATCAGAAAATAGAAAGATATCCTTAGTTCTTGGGTAAGAAGAATCAATATAGTGAAAATGGCCAAACTTTCAAAATTATTTATACAGATTCAATGCAATCCTGATCAAAATACCAACAGAATATCCCACACAGAATTAGAGAAAACAATTGTAAAATTCATTTGGAATCCAAAGAGATCTAGAATAACAAAAGCAATTCTGGGCAACAAAGGCAAGGCAGGGGGCATCACAATCTCTGAGTTGAAATTATACTACAAAGTGATTATGATAAAAACAGCATGGGGCTGGGGTACTGCTCAGTGGCACAGTGGCTGCCTGGCAAGTGCAAGGTTGTGAGTTTGATTCCCGGTACCAAACCAAAACCAAAACCAAAACCAAAACCAAAACCAAACCAAAAAAAAAAAAAAAAAAAGACAGAAAGAAAAGAAAAGGAACAGGCCAGACCTGAAGATCAGTGGAACAGATTACAAGATGCAGAAATAACTTCAAACACAGTCACCTTATTTTTGACAAACATCTTCACTGGTAGAAAGATAGTCTCTTTAATAGTGTTAGAAAAACTGGCTTACCAGATACTGAAGATTAAAACTAGACCCTACCTTTCACCATGCACTAAACTAAAATTGAAATGGATCAAAGATCTAAATATTAAAACAGAAACATTACATCTGCTGGAAGATCAAATAGATAAAACTCTTGAAGACTTTAGTATAAGCAAAGATTTTATGAACAAAACCCCTGATTGCACAGATATCACAAAGAATCAACAACTGGGATCTCATTAAAAAGGTTTTGCACAGCAAAGTGCACCAGAGTGAAGAGACAATGCACACACTGAGAAAAATTTTTTGCCAGATGCTCCTCAGACAAAGGACTAATGTCTAGAATACATAAACATCTCAGAAAAATCAGACCCCCCCTAAATTTAAAGACCTAATCCAAAACTGCATAGTGAAACCCTGTCTCAAAAAGACAAAAACAAGGGCTGGGGATTTAGCTCAGTGGCATAAGCGCCTGCCTGGCAAACACGAGGTCATGAGTTTGATCCCTGGTACCAAACAAAACAAAACAAAAAAACCCAAAAAACAAACAAATGAAAATTAAACATAAGATGTAAAACCAGAAAACTCTTAGAAGAAAACATAGTGGAAAAGCTTTATGACACTGGATTTGGCAATTATTTTTTAGGTATGTTACTGAAAGCACAAGCAATTAAAGACAAAATGAACTTCAACAAAATTAGAATTTTTGTGCATCAAAGGATACTACCAACAGAGTAAAAAGATAACCCACAGAATAGGAGAAAATATTTACAAATGACATGTGGTAAGAGGCTGATACCCAAAATATATTGAGAAATCCTAAAACTCAACAGAAACATGAAAAATTCAGTTTGAAAATGAACATTAAGCCGGGCGTGGTGGTGCACGCCTTTAATCCCAGCACTCAGGAAGCTGAGGCAGGAGGATCGTTGTGAGTTCGAGACAAGCCTGGGCTACAAAGTGAATTCAAGTCCATCCTGAACTGCATAGTGAGACCCTGTCTCAAAAAATAGGGCTGGGGATTTAGCTCAGTGACCTAAGAGCCTGCCTGGCAGGCATGAGGTTCTGAGTTCAATCCCTGGTACCAAAAAAAAAAAAAAAAAAAAAAAAAAGACATTAATAGATATTTCTATTATTGTTCAAAGAATTAGGACCCTTGTGCACTAGTGAGGGAAATGTAAATTGTTACAGCTGCAATGGAAAACAGTATAGTGGTTCCTCAAAAAATTAATGATGGAATTATTATGATCCAGCAATGACACCTGAGTACATAGCCAATTGCGTCAAAAGCAAGACCTTAAAGAAATTTTTATACATCCATGTTCTAGCACCATTGATGACAATAGCCAAGAGGTTGGGAGTTAACTAAAGCATCCAGTGACAGAAAGACAGGTAAACACAGTATAGTTTATCCATACAATGGAATATTGTTCAGTCTTTTAAAGGGAAAAAAAATTCTCACACATGCTACAATGTGGATTACCCTTGGAGACATGCTGAATGAAACAGGCCATTCACAAAAAGATAAATAATGTATGATCCTATTTATATGAGGTATCGAAGAATTCACAGAAGTACACAGTAGACCAGTGGTCGCCAGGGATTGGGTGGAGGGAGGCAATGGGAGTTATTGCTTAATGGGCACAGTTTTACATGATGAAAAGTTCTGGAGATTGGCTGTACAACAGATGTATATGGAATCACACTAATGAATCGCACACCTAAAAATTCCTAGCATAGTAAATTTTATGTTATATTTTACCACAAATGTACACCAAAACAAAGCCAAAAAAACAAAAAATTCAAACTGCCAATGAACCAATCAGTTGGAGGAATGTAGGATAAAGGTAGATGCAGTGAAAGCATTAGAAGCCAGGTGTGGCTGTGCACGCCTCTTATCCCAGGACTCTGGAAGGCTGGAAGACTGCAAATTTGAGCCCAGTCTGGACAATTTAGGGAAACTCTATCTCAAATACTGAAGAGCTAGATGTAGTTCAGTGAGAAGGCCCTGGTTTCAATTCCCAAGGCCACCACATACATACACACATGCATACATACATACATACATAACCAACCAACCTATGCAGGAAATAAAATTATACAGAGCGATACACCCACACAAATGAATACAAATAAAACTAGGGAAATCTGAATAAGATAGGGGTTTGTGTTGATGTCAATGCAGTACTATGTTATAATTTTCCAAAATGTTACCAACAAGAGAAATGACAGAGTGGCACAAAGGATCTTCCTATATTTATATAATTGCCTATGATTCTACAATGATCTCACATATGTAAAAAACAGACACACATAAAGCCTGTTTTTAAAAACTACATGTTTGCGTATTAATATTAAAAGTAATAAAGGTAAATATCAAAATACCAATGGTTAAGTCATAAAAAACAGTGTTTTTCTTGGGCATGTGACAATGTGTATACTCTATAACTGCTGACCCCTCTGGAGAAACTCATCATCTAAGCATACAAACGTGACCTATATGCAAATAAATTCTTTTTTTTTTTTTTGGTCTTTTTGAGACAGAGTCTCACTATGCAGTTCAGGCTGGCCTCCAACTCACATTTGTAGCTCAGCCTGGTCTCGAACGTGCTACAATCCTCCTGCCTCAGCCTCCCAAGTGCTGGGATTACAGGCATGTGCCACCACACCTGGCTTGCAAATAAATTCTTTAGCTGACTACCTACGTTCATTTATTGTGTATCTGTCTGCCCCCTCACTAGAATGTAAACCACAAGAGCTTAGCAATTTTTGTCTTTTATTCACTGATTTATCCCCAGTACCCTAGACCTGTCACTTGACAGAAATTAGGCATACAGTAGTTTGCTGAATGTCTGAAAAGAAGTTCACAGTAAAAGTATTAAATTCAACCCCCTCGTTCAGTGTCAAGAGTGCACCAATCTCTGGGAAGCAGGCTCCTGTACCCTGGGACAGCACACCCTTGGCTGTCTCACAGAACCATCTGCTATAGTTATCTCTATCACTTCCCACCACAAAAACTTCTTCATTTTCTTTAGTAAGCACCACACAATGATATCTCATAGATATCAAATGGCTGCTAGATTGAAAGCATACAACATAGGGAGAAAACTATAGCAACCATGCAACTTTTTTTGGCCTCCAACCAAAGTAGAAGAAAGCAAGGGGTATATCATTTAGAGACAGATCACTTCTGCAACATTTGTCAACACATAATAAGGGATGTTTTAACTGAGAAACACACAGCAACATTTTAGTTATTTCAGTTACATGTACAATGTGTGGTTTGTAAAGGAAGTCACACACTGAAAACTGGTTTTGCTATAGTGAGTGATAGAGGTCACTGATGGGTCCATAGATGGTCATAAAAAATTCAGACACATTTATAATGTGATGTGTACACCAGATTTTTTCCCCCCAGCATTGGGGATTGAACCGAGGGCCTTTGCATTAAGATACATCTCCAGTCTTTTTTTAAAATTTTGAGATAGGGTCTTTCTAGATTACTGAGGATGGGATTGAATTTGGGATTCTACAGCCTTAGCCTCCCAGATTGCTGGGTCTACAGATGTGCCTCACCATGTCTGCCTTATATTTTTTTAAAAGGCCAAGTCACTCAATTATTTTTTCCAAGTGTTCTGAAAGACCACATTAAAAATTGTTTTAACAGTGTTTTCCTTTTTGCATTTTATAATTATTCCTACATTGAACATATTATTATCATTATAATGAGGAAATGTATTTTAAATTGTATAAAAACAATAATTGTAAAATGCTTCATTGTCCAAATCCACACATAACACACTGTAAGTAGTATACCAGTTTGTTCTGTTCCCTAACAACATTCTTAGAATAGAGCTCTAGTGACTTCAGAAGAGAAGACAACTGAGTATGGAAGGCCTCATTTGGCACATTTCATTTAAATTTGAATCCAGAAGCTACCATTAAATCTGTGTTTTTCAAATAATTACCAAGATTAGTTGACAGTAACTCCCTTCTCATAAAAGCCACCTATCCATCCTCTATTATACACCATTTTCTACCCCATTGACTCTACCTTGCCAATATATCCATAACCCAAACTTCCTAGGAAAACATAAATTTTCCTTATCTTGATCAAGGAGTAGGTTATAAATTCATTTGCTAAAATCCATTAACTTGCTTGGGATATAGCCCAGTGGCACAGTGCCTGCCTGGCAAATGTGAGGTCATGAGTTTGATTCCTGACACCCCCCCCTCCAAAATCCATTAATTTGTATACTTAAGGTCTGGGCATTTTATGATGTAAATTATACCTAAGAAAAATTTTCCTAGACAGGCATGGTGGCACATGCTTGTAATTCCAGCACCCAGGAGACTAAGGTAAGATTACAAATTTTTGGGGTTACATAATATACTCAAGACCTGCCTGGACTACACAGCAAGAGCCTGTCTTAAAAAAAAAAAACCCAAAAACAGGCTGGGGATTTAGCTCAGTGGTGTAAATACCTGCCTGGCAAGTGTGAGGTCATGAGTTTGATTCTCAGTACCAAAAACCAAAACCAAAACCAAAACCAAATCAAAAAGAAAAGATATACATACGTAGAATACAAGGTATGATATATTGTATCGGTTATATAATGCTTTATATATTATAGAAAATACAGCATGTACTGTACGAACACATTATTTATAAAATGAGAACAGAAGTGTCTTGGATTTTTTTCTGTCTGGTAATGGGCACTGAACTCAGCGTCTTCACACTAAACTACATTGTCCATCTAGGTTCCCTCACCCCAACCCCACTGTGGATCCCAAGAGCACTCCCTAATAATACTCTTGCATGCAAAAACGTCTGGCCCAGATTCAAACCCTGCAACAAGATCTCTGCTTGGATTTTATCTTCTAATTCAAGTTTTCTCAAAGTATCCCATTTAAGAGCCTTCTAACCCTTTCCCACTTCAGCATTTCTCATCTCTATGTCTGCTGACTCTCTTCTCATTAACCCGCCTACAGCTATCCTAATGGGTCTTGTTTGGGATGCCTGCCATGTTTCTCCAGTAGGCTGTCCTCCTACATATCGCTTTATGATGTACCTAGGACATCCTCAGCAGATATTCACTCCAGTGGCACTGGCAAGAATGTATCACATGCCACCACATCACAGAACATGGCATACTGCTTCACTGTTGTTTGCAGTTCTTAGAGCCAGCACTGGTATACAGCTGGCACTCAGTATTTGTTGAATGAGTAAATTTATTGAATGTCCTTTCTATGCAGTGCCTTTGTTGGGAGTACATCACAGCCTACAGTCTATTCCAAAGAAAATCTATGGTCCTCAAAGGAGACCTGCTGCCTGTCCCTTCTCTCTGCTCTTCGTTACAGTGGCTTTTGCTACGGCACCCTCCCTGTGATTTAGTCTATTCTAGATTGGCTAATACATAGAGGCAGATACTGCTTTTTAGGAGAAATAAGTTTTGGTCTAAATGAGTTTTCTTTTCTTCTTTCTTTCTTTTCTTTTCTTTTTTTTTTTTTTTTGCGGTACCGGGGATCAAACTCACAACTTTGCGCATGCCAGGCAGGTGCATAAGCCACTGAGCTAAACTCCCGGCCCTATTTTTTTCGAGACAGTGTCGCACTATGTAGTTCATGCCAGCCTTGCTCACACTGTAGCCCAAGCCAGCCTCGAACTCACAACACTCCTCCTACCAGCCTCCCAAGTGCTGGGATTAAAGATGGGCACCACCACGCACGGCATGACTTTTCTTTTCGCCAGAGGTATTTTAAACCATTTGCTATATGTTCTGTTTCACTTCTTCCTCTTCCTAAAATGGAAAGCTCCAAATGACATAATCATATAAATGAGCTTTTTAAACTGGGCAAGGTGCATGCCTATAATTCCAGCACTGAGTGAGGCTGAGGCAGGAGGATTGAGCCCAGCCTGGGGAACTTAGCAAGATCCTATATCAAAATTAAAAGGGTTAGGATGTACCTCAGTGGCAGAGTGCACCTGTGTTTGAGCTCCTATACCACAAAAACAAAAATAAAATGAGTTTCCCTTAGATAGAGGCTTGGGCAGTGCTTCCCCTGATCATTAGAATACTCAGTAGAGTCCACCAAAATAACCTCTATCATAAGCCAGTGAGGATGAATAAGCCATTTTCAGAAGCAACTCAACTCTATCAACCAAGAGTAGCAGAGTAGTAGACCACTCACCCATTCCAGCTCCCATTACCTACTCCCAGTATCCAGTCCTCATTAACATTTACTTAATGACTACTACAATGTGTTCTGGGTACTATCCTTGAGTTAAGACAAAGCTTCTGCCTTTTGGCAGCTAACTCTTAGTGTGGAGGTCTCTAATAAGACCCTAATTTTATTCAACTATTTCTCTCCCACATAAGCCAGTAGATAATGATGATTAGTGCAAGAGAGTGCATATGATCCAGTGCCTCTAACTGGGTCAATGGGGAAGCTTCAAGATCCAAGGATGGGGCACAGGCCCTTCCCTCCTATTCCTCTCTGAAAGTATTCTGTCTATACCCGATGACCAAAGAATTCTGAAAAAACAAAATGCCACAGAAGATTCAACAAGGACCTCAAGAGAAACCACCAGGTCAAAAGCCCCTAGGCACTCTGAATTACACAGCCAGCCATAGAACAAATTTCTAAGCATGAAAAGACTCCTGGTGCCAATAAAACCATGTAGTTTCTGAAAGTTGCCCATCAGAGGAGGAAAAAGGCCCTCTCTCTCTTCAGGTCAAAAGTGGCCAGCCTTGGCACAAGACTACTGCTTGACAAACCAGAAAGGAGGAGTTTGGGCTCAAGCTGGAGTCTGGATGTGATTCTTAAGCCACTTCCTTCACATCTAATGCTATCTTGGGGAGGTAACCTCATCTCAGTTGTTGTTGTTTTTTTTTTTTGGGGGGGGGTTTGAGACGGGGTTTCACTATGCAGTTCAGGCTAGCTTTGCACTCACTCTGTAGCCCGGGCTAGCCTCCAACTCACAGCAATCCTCCTGCCTCAGCCTCCTGAGTGCTGGGATTATAGGCATGCCCCACCATGCCCAGTCCCTCTCACTGTCTTGATTTCCACCAGCAAACTATTTCTACGAATATTTTCTTTCTGCTATAAGTCACAGAGAATTTTGTGAATATTTCACTAACTCGAATAGTCCTGAGAAAAGTCAGCCTCAAGGTTTGTAAATTTAGCAGCTTAAAGCTAAGTATGTCTGTCTTCCATTTTTCAGTGTGATCCTGTCTTCAGTCACAAGTTATCTGCTGCATGCTGATTTATTGAAGTCCAGCGGAAGAGTCTAGTCTTTCAAGCATCTCTTTTGATCCCCTTAAAGCCCCCAATAGAGATGTCCCCTCCCAGTTTAACTGGCTAGAATGTCATCACATGGCCATTACTCAACAATTCCTATCCCCTTCTTACATACCAGTCAGGGCTATCAATATACCTTCTATAGGTTGGCCTGCATGGAGGGCAGACATGAAAAACTGGGGTTCTGCTAGTAAGGAAAAGGGCAGGGAACTCGCAGCATCTGAGACATTCCTCCAGATGTTGTTGCTGATCTTGGCAGGATAGTATGTGCTTGCATAAATTTTCAGTCCCCAGAACTTATTCTAGACCTCTATTTCATTTGCTAGACACTTCTGCAGTCTACAAGCAAACACCCTCCTAGACCAATGGGTTAGGCCAGCCACCTCTGGGAAAAGGGAAGGATAAACGCAGACCCAGAGTATCCTCTCCCTGGTAACCCACAATACTTGAGATCAGCACAATGGCACCGGGTCCCCAACTTGGCCTTGGTGGTCAAGGTAGGAGATACTCAGAGGTCCCTCCCAACTATTTAACTATGGTTCTGCTTATAAAGTGAAAATATCTTTTCAACTACTTTTCAAATTAAAATTAAAATAAATGTTTAAATCCAGGTGTGGTGTGGTAGCCCATGCCTGTAATCCTAGCACTAAGGAGGCCTAGGCAGGAAGACTGCTGTGAATTTGATGTCAGTCTAGACTACATAGTGAGATCACTTCTCAAAAAAAAAAAAAAAAAAAAAAAAAAAAA
>RJWM01015967.1:0-46521 GCA_004363535.1 Dasyprocta punctata | reverse complement strand
CGATTTAATCCTCACCATACCCAAGGACAATACTGAGCACGGTAGACTAGCAAGTATGCAACCAGTCGTTTTAAGAGGGTGGGTCTTGCCACTAGGAGAAATGAGGCTCAGAGAAAAGTAGGCCTGGTGGCGCCGAGCTCTAAACTAGGTGACCTGATCCAGAAGTTCAAAGGGTCAGCACTATTCCTTGGCTGGCCCTGGGAATTCAGAGAAGTTGAATTTGCACCCAGCCTCTGCTTTCTCTTGGGTCATTTTAGCAGCAGCAACAGTGAAATAGCCTCTCCTTTCCCTCCCCTGCACGAGATGCACCAGCCCTCTGTCTTCCAGGATAGAGACTTTCTAATCATTGCGACCATTTCTGTCCCTCCTGTTGGGTGGCTGATAGTGCCCAGGGCCTTGTGCATTTTGGAGAAAAGGGGCCCTCTCACCAGGGCCCCCAGCAGGGCACATGGCTTTGCATGTATGCCAGGCAGTCCTGCCAGGGAGGCAAAGTGTTAGCTAAGAACAATGTTGGTGCAGGGCTCCTGTGGGCTGGGCCATAACTGGCAGCCCTGGCTCTTCCTTGGTCACACAGCCTGAGATCCTTCCCTAGCCCCATAGTGATCAGGGCTTAATGGGATGCTGTGTGCCCACTACCACTACAACTGTGTCACAGCTGGCTTTTAGGAAGCCACTCGGCCCAGTGCTGGACTTCACCAGGCCCAAAGGATCAGGACAGGCCTCCTCACACACGAGCAATTGAGGAAGTAATTTGAGATCTCAGAGGGGTGGGGCAGCAGGAACTTCAGCTCAGCCTTCAGGTTAAGGAGGCAGTGGGTAAGGGGCAACCTGATTATCTGTGGGTTACACCACAGCTAGGTAAGCCTGGGAGAGGCTGCAGGCTCCTTCTTGGAGACCCCACTCATGGACCACAGCAACTCCTGTACCCCCATCATTTCTGAGGGTCCTTCCTTTTCCCTCCCAAGGATCCATATAGAATGGAGATATCCCTGATTTGGGGGTAACTCCCACCCTGCTGCTTAACTGCTTGTGCGATGGTGCGCATGTCAGCGTCCCTGGGCAGTTCGTTTCTTAGAATGGTACTTCCAACCTCTCCCTCTCAGAGAGACATTTAAATAATGAATGTAGAGAGGCCACTACAATGTACGACTTGTGGCTGGTTTCAATAATCTTTAAGAATGATTTAATGAAATCCTATCATTTCTTGCATTATTCTTAGGTCACCCTTGAATCCACAGCAGCAAATTAAAAATCTGAGAATTTCAGGGCTAGGCAGGACTGCAGAGGTTGGAGGTCACACTGCCCCCGCTCTGCTTGGTCAGCGGTTGTCTCCAAGGCCTGTGGGCTCTAGAGGGGTAGGGAGGGCAGGTTCTGTCTGTCCCGAGGGGGAGAAATTAGGAAAAGGACCCTGGTCCCTGCGTGCACAGTGGGCCAGGCTCCCTGTAAGGGGTTTCTCAGGGGTAACATTCTCCAAGACATAAGGGACTGTCCCAGGCCCATGTCAGGGGGGCACACAACTCTACCATGTATGAGCCCACCCTGCATCTAGGTGGCCTGTGCTGACCAGGTGGTCTCAGGGGTGCAAGGATGTCCCCTAGGCTGACCCTCTTCATCCTTTCTTCTCCCACTGTTGGGTTCCTAGTTCAGGGGATTCCCTGGAGGAATGCTTATTAATCTTTGGATTTTGTAACATGTAACAAGTAACAAGTCATTGTAACATGTGTTGTGGATAAAGCCAAGTTTTAAAATGGCAAGTCCCTGGGGAAAAGCATTCCAGGATTAGGGCCAAGCCCACAGCAGTGGTGTCCCACAGGTTTGCAAGCGCCAATGTTCAATTTTGGGAATTTTGTCAACTCATTGGGGAACAGCTATTGTTCCAAATTCAATTGCTGGGTGTAGTGGCACACGCCTGTAATTCCAGCACTTCAGAGGCTGAGGCAGGAAGATTGCTACAAATTCTAGGCCAGCTTGGGCTACATAGTGAGTTCAAGGCCAGCCTGAACTGCACAGCAAGACTTGATCTCAAAAAAACCCAAAAATCAAAAAACAAAAACCCACACTTGTAATTGAACAGGTCAAGTTAACCATAAAGGCAGTATTTTAAAGAAGCCAGAGTCTTTCCAGATGAGCCAGATAAACAACAGGATCCCCACCCACCACGTGGGCTTCAGATCCCTCAACCCCGCTGTGTGCCCTAGCGCCTCACTCGGCCTGGTGCTCCCAAATTGAAAGAAGTTTCTGGTCTACTGGCAGGACTTTCAGTTTTAATTAACACCCTCAGAGTGCTCAGCAAGGATACCCCAAGCAGGTGGCAAACCTTGGTTTTATTTCACCTTAGCAAGTTCTCCACGGGTCCGTACTCCTGGGGCCCTCGGCGCTAGCGGTCTGTCTCCCTCGCCTCTCCAAACGGCTTTATAGGTCCTCCTCCCGCCTTCCTTCCCTCTCTCGCGACGCCAGGTCACCCCGCCCCACCCCATCCCGCCCACTCACCCGCACCCCTAAATGCAGGTGGTCCCAAGCAGCTGCAGAGTCGCCCTTCGGGTGAAGTTCAAGCCCTTCTCTCCTAGCGTGTGAGCCCTAACTCTGCCGAGCACCGCGCCCCGACAGTACCCTCCCTGTTGCTAGGCCCAGCGAGACGCGGCCGGCAGCAGTTACCCCGGTCTCGGTCTCGGGCTCCCGGCTCCCCAGCCCCGCCATGGTGCCCCTGCCCCCGCCCCGCGCCCGCAGCAGTCCCTCCTCCGCCACCAACCTGCTGCGGGCCAAGGGAGGAGGCTCGGGCACAACCCACAGCCCTGGCCACTCGGAGCCGCGACTGCCCGCGCCTTCCACCGGCCTGGCCCGGGGGAAGCCCGCACAGCGCTGCCCAGCCCCGTTTCTCCCCTGCGCTGCCAGGCGTCGCCAGAGACCCTTGGGCCTCTGAGCGGTCCCCACGAGCGGAGTGGCGGCCCGGACGCCGTGTGGCAGTGAGGGGGGCAGCTCAGCGTCGCGGCGGATGGCGCGCGCGGTCCCCCCGCGGATGGCGGGCGATGGTGCAGGCCGCCGGGGCAGCTGCGGCTCCGGCTCCGGGCGCCCCAGCTTCTCCGGCATGCAGGGTGAGCGCCAGTGCAGCGCCCGGGAGTGAGTGCGGCGGGCCGCCCGGGATGAGGCCGCCGGACGACCGGGTCACCTGCGGCCTCGGGGAGGGTCCCCGTGGCGAGAGCGGGGCGGGGTGCCCGGGAACCCGGGTCCCAACTAGGGCAGCGGGCAGAGAGCCGGGGACTGCCCGCAGGCGAGTCCCGGCTGTCCAGAGAGGGAGCGGAAGAGCTGGCGAGGGCGCAGGCCAGGGCGCGCAGGGACTCTAGCGCAGCCCAGCCTTTTGCCCTCCCAGGTAGAAATATCCCAAGCCCTGCCTGTCTCCCCCCATTTTGTGCATTTGATCACTGCTTCTGTCTGGCAGGATCCGGAGAGCGGGTATTGTAGCTTAGGAGTGCCTGACGCCTTCCCCGCCTCCTCTCCAACCAAAGAGCTCCAAAACTTTTGCCCCACCTTCTTCCGCGCGGGAGGAGGGGGGGCGGGACCGGGACGGAGGGGCGGGGCCGGCTTTCTTAGGAGTTTGCAAACTCGCCGACCCCTTGCCCCAGACCCGCTGGGGTGCTGCTGACACTGCTCGCTGGGTGAGTGCTTGGGGAAAAACATCGCCTGCTCCCAGCCCCACCCACTGCACTTACAGTCCTCTCAGGCCTCTTTCCTGGTTCCCACCCGCGCCAGGTGACACCAGAGCTGCCACCATGGTTCATCAGGTGCTCTACCGGGCTCTGGTCTCCACCAAGTGGCTGGCGGAGTCCCTCCGGAGTGGCAAGCTGGGGCCCAGCCTGCGGGTGCTGGACGCCTCCTGGTACTCACCGGGCACCCGGGAGGCTCGCAAGGAGTACCAAGAGCGCCATGTACCCGGCGCCTCCTTCTTTGACATAGAGGAGTGCCGGGACACGGCGTCGCCCTACGAGATGATGCTGCCCAGCGAGGAGCACTTTGGGAACTACGTGGGCCGCCTGGGCATCAGCAACGACACGCACGTGGTGGTGTACGATGGTGACCACCTGGGCAGCTTCTACGCCCCCCGAGTCTGGTGGATGTTCCGTGTGTTCGGCCACCGCACAGTATCAGTGCTCAATGGTGGCTTCCGGAACTGGGTAAAGGAGGGACACCCAGTGACATCCGAACCTTCAAACCCAGAGCCTGCTGTTTTCAAAGCTACCCTGGACCGCTCCTTGTTCAAGACCTATGAGCAGGTCCTGGAGAACCTCCAATCTAAAAGATTCCAGCTGGTGGATTCACGGGCCCAAGGCCGATACCTGGGCACTGAGCCTGAGCCAGACGCAGTAGGTAGGTGTCCTGATGGGTAGGTGGTCCATGGGGAGGATGGGATAGGAATGCCTGGCACCTCCTCTGGGTTTTGCCTGCATGTAGGTCTCACAGAAGCCTCTCACATAGGTCTCAGTCTTTGCATCTGTAAAATGGGATGGTGGACCTAACCTAAGGACTGTTTCAGCTCTGGTGCATGCGGACCTATGTATGTGTGGCCGTGACCAGGTGCTAACAAGTGACCCAGAATTAGTAGAGGTGTTCACCAACGCACACACCCAGGCTTCAGTTCCCCCACATGCGCTAGGGTGTCATGCGCCTGAGCTGCCATTTGCATCGCTGCACAGAAGCCTCCCAAGAGGACCTGGCTTCTCGAGTCTCTAAGAAACGCTTGCATCCCCCAGCAGTGTCATTCCCCAGCTCCTGCCCTGCCGGCTCTCCTGGGACCCAGACTGGTGCTTGCCAAGAGCCGCCTGGTTGATAACCTTTCTGAGCAGCTGCAGTCTGTCTACAGTTTTCCAAGCTGTTAATAGCAGCTTCCAGCTCATGTCAGATGCTTGGCACCACGTTATCCTACCCAACAAGGTGTAGATGCCAGGATATTAAGCCACTTGCTCAATGGGAGAGGCAGGATTTACACTCAGGACTGCCTTGTTTCAAAACAAGTACTCTAAACCTAGGTGTACCCCATTCTGTCCCAGCCCACCTCCTGGGACTCCCAAGGAGTCTCCTCCGCCAGGCCTTCCGGAGAGATAGCTCTTGAGTCCCCTCTTGTGGGAGGGGAGACCCGGAAGTGTGTACATTACTTGAAAGGCAGGGCAGCCTCAGAAAAGGAAGTGCCCCTAACCAGAAGAGAACCTCAGGTTCTGTCCTTCCTGGGCACAAGGTGCAGGACTGGTGGCTGTCACTTCCTGGGTGGCTCTCCCCTAGTCAGAGTCCCTCTGCAGGACCTAACTCCAGTGCAACATTTTGCTTAACTTGTTGCAAAATGTCTCTTCCTTTGTGTGCCTCTGAGGGAGAGAACGGAATGCTGGGAAAGTTGTTTTGTAGTCTTAGAGCTGTGGGGTCTGCAACAAAAGGGAGACTGAGGCACAGAGAGACGGGGCAGTCAAGGCCACACTGACTGTTAGTGACAGAGCCAGTCGAGTGCAGGAATCTGCCCTTCCTGGCCAGCTTTTTCCAGCCCCCCACTTTCTTTGCCTGGCCTTCTCTCCGAAGGTCTGAAGTAGAAGATTCAAGTTCATTTGGCACTGTCCAGAGACTCCTGGCACTGGACACTCATGGCCCGCCCCTGGCCTTACTTCAGGCGCCTTCTCTTCTTTGGACTCAGAGTGCCCTTGGGGCTTGAACTGTGGAGTTAGTTCTCCAACTGTTTCCCAGCCTGCTTGGCAGCCAGTTGAGAAATAAGCGATGCCAGGCCCAGTTAGAGCACACCCATTGCTTAATGGAGGAAACTGAGGCTCAGAGAAGAGAAACAGCCTGCTCCTGGTAATATCTCCTGAGAGCCCTGAATTCTGAAGTCCGACCCCTTCTCCGTGGCCCTACCTGCCCTCCTCAGGTTTCCAGAGATCATCGATTCTCATGTCAGCCTGGCGCTGGCTTTGCACCGTGATCTTAGTGCAGTTGCTTGGCTTTGGGGTCCCCTGTCCTAAAATGATCAGAGTTCTGTCACCCTACCCACCTGGGCATGCATGCTCTTATTTATTTATGTATTTTTATGCACTTATTTAAATGCAGCAGTGACTGCAGTTCTGAGGAGGTAAAGCAACTGTTCAATGTCCAGGGCCATCGAGAAAGATGTAGAGGACACGCTACCTCGCTCCTTCGTTCTCTAAGAGGTTTTGCTGCCTCCCATATAAAATGGTTGGGGACACAAAGGCACAGGTGGCTCTGCAGGGTTCATGGTCTCCTGTCTGGGGTGGGGTAAAGGAGGCACCTGTGGGCTTAGCAGTCTAGAGGTAAAACAGGGTGGGGAAGCCAGGGGGATAGGGAGGGTCCTTTGGGGGGTGACCCGAAGGAGGAGCTGGGAGCAGGGCCTTAGACACCCGAGGCCACTTTCTACCCACCTGGAGCCTTGGTGTTGTGTCCCTGCTCTGTGGTCCTTTGGTAGGGAGTACATGGTAGGAATCAAAGGGATCTGAGTTGGCAGCTAGGTGTGGCACTTATCTGTGGCCCAAGGCAGGTCCCTTCCTCTTGACAAAAGAAATCCTGCCTTGTCAGAGTGATGGGGACAAGAACAGTGGCAGGAGATTTTTCGAACATTGATCTCTTTGCCTTTGCCTGGGGAGGGGGCAGGGGCTGACCCCTGAGGGCCCTCAAGGGGAGAGGACAGGGCAGGGCCATCCAGAAAGATGTAGAGGATACACTACCTCGCTCCTTCGTTCTCTGAGAGGTCCTGTTCTGCAGGTGGGTCCAGGAGAAGGGGTTTCTCTCCCCTGGCAGGGCCACATGGCCAAGCCTTGACCCCGGCTCTGCAGGCATCAAAGCGCAGCTGCTCCCCAAGGCCACCGCTGTGGGTGGAGTGAGTGGTGGCAAACACCGGACTGGGGAAAGGTCGCCACACCGCCGTGTGGCCGGCTGTTGCTTCATGGCACCGAGGGAAGCTCCACCTGAATCCCGCCTCTCAGGGCTGCGGGCCCGGCTGGCTGCTGCATTCAGTAGTTTCCTTCTCAGCACTGGATTCCCCGGTGACTTTATGAGGAAAAGCCCAAACGGTCAAACAGGTTTTCCTGGCCTTGAACATCCACACCTATCCACGGCCTGTGGAATGTAAACTCACCAGCTTGACTTATATTTTCTTGGTCAAAACTAGAACACAGATAGGAATCTAGGAAGACCTGAGCCGTGGAGGAATGAGAGGTCATCTCGTCCGCTCTCCTGCCTCTGCTTCCTTTTCTAAGGAGGCTCAGGGTTGCAAAGAACACAGACTTCGGGGGCCGACCCACCTGACTTCATACTCTTGCTGTGTCCTGGGGCAAGTTACCTCCCCTCGCTGAGCCTGGGCTCCCCATCAGGGATGGGAGGATAAATAATGTTCGCAGCTTTGTGAGGACTGCGGGAGATAAAGCTCCTGGGAGAACCCACTGACTGCTGGGGTGCCTGGTGTCAGAGTTTGCCAGAACGAAGGTATGCCTGTGTGCTGATTGCTGATCACGTAAAGCTGGGTTTCCTTAGAAAGTTCTGGAAAGCGGCCGATCAGCTGCTCTTCACAGCAGGCTGAGCACTCATCTGCGCTCAGGTTAAAATCTCCAAACAAAAGAGATGAGATTTATTTATTTATTTTATTTGGTGGTACCAGGGATCGAACTCACAACCTTGCACCTGCCAGGCAGGTGCTTGCAACACTGAGCTAAATCCCTGGCCCTATTTTTTGAGACAGGGTCTCACTATGCAGTTCAGGCTGGCTTTGAACTCACTTTGTAGCCCAGGCTAGTCTCGAACTCACAAGATCTTCCTGCCTCAGCCTCCGGAGTGCTGGGCTTAAAGGCGTGTGTCACCATGCCTGGGCAAAAAATGAGATTTAAACAGGAAGATACCACTGGAATTTACAAGTTGAACATCTGTTTAGTCCGAGGAACCCTTGTGGAATCCTCTTTGGAAGTTGGGGCACGGGGCCGGGACATTTCTGGTTTGAGTGTACCTGTGGTGTGCCGTTGGTCACTTTGGGGCTTTTACCTGCAGTGGAACAATGTCCCCACATGCCTGAGAGGTTTTTGGAGGGGCTGTCTCCCTATTAAGCAGGGGGATGGACTGAGGCTCAGAGGGGCAGGCCTTCCCGGCTCCATGCTGCTGCAGATGGCTCCCGGGTCCCTTGCTCATCTCCTGCAGGTCCTTTCTCTGTGGCTCCTTTCATCCAGCCCTGCCCTGTCCTGTCCCACAGCCAAGGCTTAACGTCGTGGTGGGATTTAAGGAGGAAGCAGAGCCTAGAAAGATGGAGGCAAACTTGAGCTGGTGCCCTCCCAGTGCCCTCCCAGTGCCCAGTGTCTGCAGGTGCAGGGTGCCTGGGCATGCGGGGCACCTGACCAAGGCCTGCGTCCTATGGGTGGTGCCGGCTCTGGCCGGGGCCCATCCCCCCTGGTCCTCTTGCTGGCTTTTCTGAAGTCAGTGTTAGCAGAGGGGCCTGACTGGGTGAGACAGTTCTGGAAGGACCCCAGGGTCAGCCTAGGCCCAACCCGCTTCTGTCCAAGTCTCAGAGACCCTTGGAGGAGGGGTCTGAAGGGCCCACACTGCCTGCCCCTGCCCCTGCCCCATAAGAGGCTCCGAAATGGGTGAGTTTGTGTTTTTCTTGTGTCACTTTCTCCTCGTTCACAGCTGTGCTCTTATTCTCACTTCACTCCCAGGGAAACTGAGGCTCAGAGAGGCGATATGACTTGATTAAGGTCACTTGGCCTGCAAGTGGCAAAGCTAGGATTTGAATGTATGTCTGACATCGGGTCACACACACTTTTCACAACTGTGTGTCTAACAGGAAAACCAGGGGACTGGGTGTCATCCTCTCTGTGGCCTTGGGTGAGCCATTTTGTTTTGTTAAGCTCAGTGTATTCACTTGTAAGGTGGAGCAACATCATATTGGGATGGTGATGAAGTTATGTAGCATCTGTCTTCTTTGTGGGGTTCTAATCCCCCAGGGAGCCCAGACTCTGTCTGGCCCTCACCACGGTGTCCTCAGTCATCACCACAGCTCAGAGCAGCTGCAACAGTTTGTCCCATTTGCTGCTTTCCATAATGCCACGACACAGGGCTACACCACTGTGTCCATTTTACAGATGGCAAAACTGAGGTGCAGAGAGGTGGAACGATTTGCCCAGGGTAAAGCTAGTGCAAAGGTTAGCTAGTTGGCTGAGCCAATGTTCATCCATGGCCCTGTCCTCTTGAGGGTATGATTTCGGACATTCCTCCTTCAGGACACACTTTAGGGGAGGGGTGTGGACATCTTAAATCATGGACATCATCTATGGGTGGGGAGGGGCAGCTGACAATAATCCCAACGCCAGAAAGAGCAAAGGCCTTCCTTTTCATTCAAAGCACCCCGTGCTGGCTGTGGCTGGTGGCGACTGCCAGGTCCCATCAGTCCCCACCCTGCTCCTGCCCTTCCTAACCCGTGTCCTCTGTCCCTCCGCAGGACTGGACTCGGGTCACATCCGGGGCTCATTGAACATGCCCTTCATGGATTTCCTGACCAAGGATGGCTTCGAGAAGAGCCCCGAGGAGTTGCGTGCCATGTTCCAGGCCAAGCAGGTGGACCTCGAGCAGCCCCTCATCGCCACGTGCCGCAAGGGCGTCACCGCCTGCCACATCGCCCTGGCTGCCTACCTCTGTGGCAAGCCCGATGTGGCCGTCTATGACGGCTCCTGGTCGGAGTGGTTCCGCCGGGCACCCCCCGAAACCCGTGTGTCCCAGGGGAAGGGCGGGAAGGCCTGAGCGGCCCTGTCCTCTGTGCACTGTGACGCCCACCCCAGTTTAGTGACCTGACCTGAGCTGTGGCTGGTTCTTAGGCAAAGGAGATTGATGCACTTTTTAGAATTTCTATGCAGAGTTTGCTGGTCCCCAAAACACTGGAATAAAGTGCCTTCTCTGAGGAGTGTGTCTGCCTGCCTCTCCCTAGATCTGCACTGGCTCCCCACTTCTCTCCCCTTCGCATTCCATAGACTCCACCAAGGAAAGAAACTCCTGGTGCCTGGCTGGGAAAGCCACCCTGAGTACCTGAGGACACCCCTGTATCCTCCTGCTTTGGCACAGGCAGCTTCCTGAAGGCCCTCAAGGTACCAGGAAGCCAAACTGGTGAACCAGGGCTAATGGCTCCTGCCCAGTCCCCAGGTGAGGGACAACTTAGAATCTAGTGTCCAAAGGGGTGTCCCCCACCTTAGAGGAGACTGCTGAGAAGGCAAAAGGGGCGTGGCCTCTGCCTTAGGCTCTCCTTGGCTCAGAATAAGACCTTGTGGGGAGAGTGGAGGGAAGGGCCCAGAAAGCGGTAGGCCTGAGAGCCTCTCAACCCACAGGAAGACCCATACGCTGCATTTCCTGTTTCCCAGAATCAGGCTCTCGGAACCCTCCTTTAGGGTGGCAGGACCGATTGTAGGCCTCATCTACTGGGAGTTCCCGGCTCTCTGCTCTCCAGCTCCCTGGATTCCCCGGGACCAGGACTGGGCTGGAAGAATCCAGCCCTGAAGCTGGGGCAAAAGGTGCTCCGCAGCTGTGGGGAGACTGGCTTGGGCTGCAGGGCCAGCTGGGGCGTCTGCAGGGGCTGACGTGGGAGCTGCAGAGACAGCTCTTGGGCTGTCTGGGTGCCTGGCCCCGCAGCTCCATGCAGCCCTTCTTGTACTGGCTCCGGGTCCCTTCTGGTGCCTTGATGGGCCTTTGAGCAGCTGCTGGGAGCGATGACGACTCTGCCTCCTGTCCTTCCTGAGGCTGAGTTGCTCAATCAGCACGCTTAGGAAGCTCCTGCCAGGAGACAGGCGCAGGTCCAGGTGCCAGGGACTGGGCAGGGGACCACACAGTCCTGTCCCATCTCACATGGGCTTCACAGCCAGAAGAGATGTCTGCTGAGTGTGGCAGGAGGTGAAGTGCAGCAATAAGCGGGCAAGGGAAGGCAATAGACTGTGCGGAAGGGCTAGGGTATTTCCCGGAAGTATGCAGAGTCCTGGCGGAAGTGGAGAAGCAAACCCTGCAGATGTCTGCAGAGAGGAGGTTGCATCAGGGGAACTGGCTGTGCCAAGGCCCAGAGGCCCGTGTGCTTGCTGTGTCCAAGAAACGTTCGAGGCAGCACAGCTGGGGCCCAGGGAGGATTGGCGGAGACGGAGGAGCTGGGGTCAGAGCAGAGGATGGGGGCCAGGTGGGGTCCTGTAGGCTTTGGTAAACTCAGTGGCGTGTCGGAGGCCCACACAGCAAGGGACTGAGGTTGGCCTCTGGGTGACGAGCAAGACTCGGAGACCCTCAGTCCAACAGACTGTGGGGCCTGTGTCCTGCTGGCGACCACATGAGCTTGGAGGCATATTTGTCCCCTGGGGAGCCTCAGAGGAGACTGCAGCCTGGCCAATACCTTGACTGAAACCTTCTAAAACCCTGAAGCAGAGAACACAGCAGCTGTGTTCAAACCCCTGCCCGCCAGAAGCCGGGGTCGTACATGATATTTAACTGCCCGGTTTGTGGGAGGGTCATTGGACAGCGATACATAACTCACACAGGGCACAAAAGGAATAAGAAGATAGATGCGGAGGCAATTGTGTCCCCCAAGACAGGCGATGAGGGGTCCAGGACCAGGGCCCAGAGAGAGAGGCGGAGGAAAGGATTGAAGCCTGCAGACCGTGGAGGGTTTGCGGGCGCATGCCCTTGTGCTGTGAGCTCAGTGTTGTATGTGACATCTCTCTGGGCCAGGGGCGGTGCCGGGCAGTTCACAAACATGGCACCACTCACCTGTCCCCATTCCCGGCCCTGCCCCGTCCTTGCTGAGGGACATGGAGCCAGCCAGCACTCACGCTGATGCTTGCTTCCTCTTCCTTTTGTAGAAAAGGAGTCAGTCTACTGCGTTAACCTCCACCTGCAGCCCTGTGATTCAAGGAGTGGGGAGGACCCTTGCTGGCCCATCCTACTTTCATTTTACTGACCTGGTCCCTCATCCTGTGCATGGACCCTGACAGTGAAGGTCTCACCCCTCCCCTCTCCCCTTGACCTCGACAGGTCTGCTCTTAAACACACCCACATCTTTCATAGTCTACTCTGGTCTCAACTGCTTAGCTCCTATGCATCCTTCAAGGTCCTCCTCAAATGGCCCATCTGGGAGCAGTGCTCCTTTCCCCTAGACAGTTAGTCATGCTGATTCCTTTATAATCCCAAGAACTTCCTTTGCATTTGGTGGCATCTGAGCCCACTATGCCTGGCACACAACCTGGCACTCAGTGGATATTTCTGAGTGGATGAGAGAGTGAAGTACACGTGAAGGCCCCTGCTATTCCCCCAGTCTTCCCTTTGTCCTGGCCCCTCTCCCCCAAGGGTGAGTTTATCAGCCCTCTGAGGTAACAGAGCCCGGTGGATAGTGGTCACCGTGGCAACTCCAATCAACAGTGGGGGAGGGGTACTCCCTAGCAACCAGCCATTGGTGCCCCCAGTCATTGGGCAGCTCCAGTTTGCACTCCTTGGCTCTGAAGAGGTTCCCGAGCTTTCTGATGTTATGAAAGTCATAGAGCAGGTGAGGCGGGGTCCTGGAGGGGAGCAGGACTCCACCGGGACCTGGGTCCTCACCTGCTTTCTTCCCACTCAGGGTGGCTTGTGAGAGGCACGCGCTGGGCTGCAGCCGGACCTGCCACCCCTCCTTGACCGAGGTGTTTCGGGACCTTTCTCCCAGGTGAGAACCGACAGCGGGTCCACCCTTCCGCCTGAGAGGCAGTGGCTTTGGGGCCGAGAGGGAGCTCTGTGGTCAAGGAGGGTGGCCAGGGGCAGGGATGAGGCAGGAGAAAGCTAACTTGAACTGAAGCTAACTTGCACACCTTCAGCTTTTAGCGGCACCTGTGTTAACCGCCCCCTTTATTTTTTTCCAGTTTTGGTTTGTTTCAGACAGGCTCTCACTATGCACAGGCTGGCAGCCCAGGCTGACCTCAAACTCATGGCAGTCCTCCTGCCGAGGCCTGCCGAATACTGGGACTGCAGCTGTGCCCAACCTGCTCACCCCTACTGCTTCCCTGACCCTCACTTGCACCATCAAAGTTACTCTGCACAGCTCACCCGGCCCTTGGGAAGCTGCACCCATCCACCAGCTGAGGGAGTGCCCGGCATAGGTCACCCTTAACTGTGTAACAAGTCACGCTGGAAGGTAGCGGCGTAAGATGACAGCACTCATCGTCTCCCGGCCCCGGGGGTCTGGGCTGCAGGTGCAGATTCTGGGCCTCTGCCTCAGGGTCCCTCCCAGGCTGCCGTCTTGGCGATGCCTGGGGTTTCAGCCTCAAGGGCCAACTGGGAAAAGATCCTCTTCCGGGATCGCTCCGCACGTGCTGGTGGCCATGGCCCCTTTCACTTTTTGTCACATGGGCCTCTCCACAGGGACCCTGGGTCCCACTGGAGTGAGGAGCAAGCAGCATCTCAAGACAGCAGTCTCTCTTGCGTAGCTTGGAGATGGCTTTGCTTAATTGGGCCTGTTCTGTTGGTTAGAAGCCAATCACTAGATCGGCCCACACCCAGGGGGAGGGAATGACACAGAGACACGGGGGACGTTAGGGACATTCAGCGCCGGCCACTGTCCATCCTCTGGCTCCCAGTACTCTGTGTCCTTTCCACTTCCAACGCACTCCTGTATACTCTTGGGATCTCTGAGCTCCCATCTGATGACAGCGCTCATCACACTTGAGAACCCAAGGTTCAAATCATGCTCAGGTTGGGTTGAGGGCCCCAGTGCTGCTCCCAGGAGATCCTGTCCTGTCCTATCCTGTGCTGGTGGCTTGGCTGTCTTCCCCCAGCTACACTCAGGGGCCGTGACGAGGTGTGGCTTCCAACAGTGGGGAAGGAGGAGACCTGGAGGGTCACCCACGTCTGCAGCTTTTGAACTCCAGCCTGGTAGGCGCTGGGTCTGTGTCACCATCAGCTCTGCCCTGGGGACTTTGGTAGCCATGCTGAGGGGTCTTTTCTTTTTAATCAGGTCCAACCTTCTCTTTCACTTTGTCCCATCTCTGTCCCTTTCACTCTGCTGGCAGTACTTTTGCTAATACAATTTCCTCAAAAGCTGTGACACGTAGAGTTCACCCCACTGGGTGGAAGCCACGCCCCTCTGTACTGGGGCGCCCTTATGATTGTCAGAGGCCCCGGATTGCACTGGCATGGGTGTGAGGCGCAGCCTTAGTCTCCTTCAAGGACCTCGTGTGTGGCTGTAAACACCCAATCCTTCACTCTTTCTAAGATTTAAACTGCAAGTTTATGATCTCACACTTTCTACTGTTACCCGACTCAAGCTGGGGAGCTCATGAGCCCAAAAAACCAACACCCAGGACACAAATATTGTGGTCAAAGAAAGCAGGCTTTACTGAAAGCAACCCGGAAGGAGGCCACGTTTCCGTGGTTCGTGTCCCGCCTTTCCAGTCTCTGGAGAAGTGGAGATATTTTATATGAGGACCGGCCAGAGGCTTCCTCCGGAAATCAGCCTTTCCCAGGCGCTTGGGTCAGGCAGAGAGGGTGGCGAGTTCTTATCTCCAGGGCAGACATTCCTGCTTGGGGTCAGGTTTGTGGTCAACAGCTGCTTCCTGGAACCTATGCAGAGAAAAAAAGCAGGGTCACAGGTGTGCAGAGTGAAGGCCATAATCAGAGATGGGACAGAGGACAGGCCTGAAACCGGATCGGGTCACCGATGACAGCAGCCTGCCACACTGATGTCCTGCTGGTGACATGAGAAGGTTCACGCAGGTGGCAGGAAAGCTGTCATCTGAGCTGGGTTTTCACATCAAGGACCAACAAGTGGAGGGTTCAGTGCCAAGTTCACGCAGGGGCAGGATTCGGCAGATCTTCAGGGCAAGGGCCCGAGTCCCTCATGTGTAGCTGGCCCGAGCCACTTACCCTTAGGTCCACACAGTCCCCACGAAGTGCAGCTGCCCCGCAGACCGAGCCACAAAGGGGAGCTAAGGAGCGAGGGCGAACAAGACAGACGCCACTGATCTCATCCCGGAGCGACAGCCCGCCACTGGTCATAGCAAGTCACTGGGTCCAGCCACATTCAAGGGGGCTGCACAGGGCGAGAATAGAGGGGAGTAGGGGTCCCTGGGAATCTGCATGATTCCCAGATTAATAATGATGTAATTATTTTCGGTGCCGGAAATTGAACTGAGGGCTTCTCGAATACTAGGTAGTGCTGTATCACCAACTCCAAATAATTGTAATGCCAAAATTAATAGATTTTTTTGCTGGGAAATTTTTCAAGGGAGTAGAATTGACCTAGTTCCTACCTGTTATAAACTTACTGGCAATTCTCAAAGACCCAGCTTTCTGTCATTATAAAGACTCTTAGCTGGAAGGGCTTGGTTTTATTTTGTTCATGCTCTGACATGTGGAAAAAAATCAGGGTAAAAGCTGGGCATGGTGGCTCATGCCTGTAATCCCAGCACTTGGGATTTGAATTTCTTTGAATTCAAGGTCAACTTGGGCTACATAGTGATTTTAAGGCCAGCCTGAACTACAAAGTGAGACCTAGTCTCAAAAGACCAAAACAAACAAACAAAATCCATAAAACCTATCAACCAACCGAACAAAGAAAAATGTAATAAAAACCCCACATGCAGTAAAGTAAGAGAACACAAAAAAAAGATTCTCCTAGGAAAAAGGAACACAAATAGGGAATCAGCAGAGGCCTTGGAAGACACCAGAGCGGGCTCCCTTCCCAGCCCCGGAATGCGCAGGCACAGTGGATAGCAGCCTGTTTGCAGGAAGGGCAAGTTTACGGGAGAGGCCGGTGTTGCCCCTGTCCCTGGTGCAGCTGTGGGGACCAGAGATGGGGAGCCCATGGGGCCCTGGTGATGGGTAGACGTTTCCAGCCACGGCCGAGGACATAGCAGCAGGGCAGGGATCTCTCTGGCCTCCCTGTGGGCCGGGCTTGTCCTTGTTCGCAAGGCTCTGTCATCTGAGAGGGGACGATGAAGTGTGTCGCTTTGTCTACAGGACTGAACTTGGAATCACCTGCCTCAGAGCAAGAGGCAATGGAGCTGGGCCATCGAGCAGGTAGGCTGAGACGTGCCAGGGACAGCCAGGAAAAGGGATAGTGCCCTCCTCTTGCCCTGTTCTGTCCCCGTGTTCCCCTCCTGCTGTCACCCTGAAGAAAGGCGTTGCTGAGCCCCTCCTATCCTGCCGGGCCTGGGGGCTCAGACCCCACACAGTCCCATCCTCAGGTGCTTCCTGTCACCAAACAGGAGTCATCCCTCACGTTCCAGCAGGGTAGCCCTGTGGGAGAGCAGAGAGCACAGCCCAGCTGCTGGGGGTGGGGTGGGTGCAGGGCCGCTGGCCCAGAGAGGGAGGGACAAGGCCTGACCCTGGGAACCAGCTTGTCCAGGCTGGGGAGGAGAAGGAGCTGGCTCTGGTGGACCCTGGCAGCCACGGCTGGGACAGGCCGGCTCCGGGAAGGGTCCCAGATGGGTGAGGGTGGTGGGGCCACAGGTCGGGTGGGGACATGGGCAGTCCACTGAGGCAGGGGCCATTCCTACTGGAAACTTCTTCCACTGCCTGGAAGGACCCTGGGACTTTATCTTCAGATTCTGCCTTTCCATGGACCTGACACAGCTGCTCTGGGAGGGGCCCAGTAACCTGTATCATCGCCATTAGTAGTAAGGGCAGGAGGAGGAGGGGTAGAGCAGGAGGAGGTAGAAGAGAAGGAGGAGGAGGGGGTGGAGGAGGAGGAGGAGAAGGTAGAGGAGGAGGAGGTAGAAGAGGAGGAGGAGGAGAAGGGCTAGAGGATTGACTCAGGGCCTTCTCACTGAGTTACATCCCCAGCCCTTTTTAAACTTTCTAAATTTTGAGATGAGATCTTGCTAAGCCACTAAATTGCTGGATCTACAAGTGTTCATTACCACTCCCAGCTTCTTTCCTTCCTTCCTTTCTTCCTTCCTTCCTGCCTGCCTGCCTGCATGTATTCATTCAACAAGCATTGTGCTCCCAGAGGACAGGGATTGTAACCCAGCCCCCGGCACGCAGTAGGTGGTTACTCAGAGGTGAATTGGTGACCACCTGGCTCTCTGAGCAGAGGACACAGGACACACTGGGGGCGCTGAAATGCTCCTAACTCCAAACGGTGGCAGAGGATGAGCAGCTGTCCCAGCATCGTGTGGCCATAGAGGAGACATCAGAGTACAGGCCAGCCCTGCCCTGGAGGCGCTGAGCCCTGGATCTGTGGAGGAGCATCAGGGAGAACCCCCTGTGCTGGGCCTCAGTCTCCCCAGGAGCAGGCCGAGGGCAGTGGGTGACCAGACAGGTGCTGAGCATGCTCTATCTCCGCTGTCCACCCCTGCTCCTTTGAGAAGGGGGCCCCAGGCCCTCCTGCTGGCCTCTGTCATCCCCAGAGACCCCTTCTGCAGAGGCCAGCAGGAGACAGAATTCATCTGGCCTTCGAACAGGTTTCCCCTGTGCCTTTTTTTTTTTTTTCAGCACCGGGGATCGAACTCACAACCTTGCACCTGCCAGGGCAGGCGCTTAAGCCACTAAGCCAAACTCTCAGCCCTGGCTTTTTTGAGGCAGGGTCGCACTATGTAGCTCAGGCCGACCTTGCGCTTGCGTTGTAGCCCAAGCCGGCCTCGAACTCACAACGCTCCTCCTATCTCAGCCTCCCGAGTGCTGGGATTAAAGGCGTGCGCCACCACGCCTGGCTTTCCCTCTGCCTTTTGTAGGTGACTCAGGACAAAGGACAAAGAGCGGAGGAAAGGCCAGGGGGAGGCGAACAAGAGCGCACAGATGCCTCCCCACCTGTGCCCAGCGCCCTGGGGCGCGGTCTGCAGTCCCCTCGGGTCTGTGCCTCTCAGCAAAAGAACAGCGGGGGGCAGGGGGAGGTCTGAATCTGTGCTCACAGCTGCCCTTATTTGAAAAATTAAACTGGACCAAGCTGCAGGCCCAGCGATCAGAGACATAACAGCAGAGATGCTGGACTGGGACGGGAAGTTCGGCCTCCATCGCTGTGGGCCTGAGTGAGGCCCCAGGCGCTGGCTTGGTTTTGAACAGCAGCAGATGGGCTCTGACCTCATTTGCAGACAGAAGGGAAGCAAAACCAGGCGTCTTTTAAGGGAGGATCAGGAGACCCTTCTGGAGTGGTTGGGAGGGAAGCTCACCAAACAGTTTACAACTGTGACCGGGGGCCGAGGCGGGGCAGGCTGAGATGGGCCACTGTGCTTTGCACAGAGACAGAACGAGCGTGCTGCGTGGTGTTAAGTCAAACGTCTGTCCTGGCCAGGCGTGGTGAGGCACTCTGCCCAGCATTTTGTGAGACTCGAACCTGGGCAAGTTAGCAAGATCCTGTCTCAAAAAATAAACAGAAGCCGAGTGTGGTGGTGCATGCTTTTAATCCCAGCACTCAGGAGGCTGAAGCAGGAGGATTGTTGTGAGCTCAAGAACAGTCTGGGCTACAAAGTGAGTTCAAGGCCACCCTGAATTGCATAGTGAGACCCTGTCTCAAAAAATAGGGCCGGGGATTTAGCTCAGAGGCTTAAGTACCTGCCTGGCAGGCATGAGATTGTGAGCTCAATCCCTGGTGCCAATAAATAAATAAATAAATAAATAAATAAAGTTTAGGGTGGTGGTGCATGCCTGTAATCCCAGCACTCAGGAGGCTGTGGCAGGAGGATCACTGCGAGTTCAAGGCTACATAAGCGAGTTCAGGGTCAGTGTGGACTACCTAGGGAGACCCTGTCTCCATCCATCCATACATACATACATAGGGCTAAAGATGTCACTCAGTGCCAAGGCTCTGGGTTTAATTTCCAGGACCCCAAAACCAAACAAAAGACAAGCCCTAAGTCACCATGTGCTGGCTGTAAGATGCGCCATTATCTTAGGCGCCTCTAAGAGAAAGCACTGCTGCTGGACCGCAGGAACGGGCCTCAGGGCCGGACAGGCTGGGGCTGTGGCCCTGAATGTGGAAAGCAGTGTGAGTGGCCCCGGCCTGCGCGAGGCCTGGATGTTGGTCTCACTTCTCCTTTCTCTCTCCTTTCTCACCCATATCGCTTATCCTACTCCTTTGTCCTGGCCCTGGCTCCCTGCGGCTGTGTCTCTAATTCCCCTGCCCCACCCGCCTCTCTGTGCTCGCTGGCTCTGCTTTCTGCATCTCTGTGAGTCTCCTTTCCTCCCTCCCACTTGGTCTCACTTCCCATTCAGGTGCAACTCCTTTGAGCGGGAGCCCCCTGAGAAACAGCAAGGACATGGACACCTCCAAGTGCAAGCGCCAGACCCTGGCCTCCTCAGGCTCTGGAGGCAGCTCTCAAGGACAGAGCCGCCTAGAGGAAGCTCGACCTCCACCCCCAAGCCCTGCCAGCAGGGATTCTCTGGGGATGGGCCCAGGGCCTGGGGCTCTGAAGAAGAGCGGCTCTAGGCCCTCCTCCAGGGAGAGCTGCCTTTCCCTCCAGGAGGGGCCTCAGCAGGACAAAAGCCCCTACATGAAGACCCAGGAGCCTCCCAGCCAGAAGGACAGCGTCATCCCTGACAACATTCGCCACAAATTCGGGAGCAAAGTAGTGGACCAGCTAGTCTCCGAGGAGCAGGTGTCCATGCATGGGCCTAGAGGCTAAGGGTGGTGGAGGGGCCCTCGTGAGACATAACTAGGACACAAAAAGAAACCTGGGTCAATCCCTGCAGTAGCAGCATCAGAAGGCAGTACTTACTGAGCACCTGCTGGGTACCAAGGACCAAGTGTTGTTTAAATCCCTCCCATGTAACAGCATGCTCAATCTTTCCAACAACCCTACAAGGAAAGTCATATTATTATCCCTGTTTTGTGTGGATAAAGAGCCAAAAGCTGAGATGGTTTAAGTTAACCAAGTTCACTCAGGTGTGTGGGGCAAGAATCCAAACCAGATGGGCAGTTTGGTGCCTTCACCCAAATGACTTTGCTGTTTTCAATTTGAACGTATTTCCAAAGACAGGCAGCACTCAGTGGACAGATAGCATTTATTGGGAATCAGAAGATGTAAGTTTGAATCCTGGGTCTGCCCCTGAATGCTGGGTGACTTTGGATAAGTTACTATCTCTCGTGGGCGTCAGTATCTCCATCAATAAAGTGAAGCAGAGAGACTAGACAAATTCATGACACACAGACTACACCTGGCCCATCCTGCTTGTGTGGCAGACATAATTAATCGATACTGACATTCTTTCCCACATGATACACCATTCCAATTCTAGTCAATTGAAACTGGAGATAAAATTCACCTTCTACTTCTGGTCAAACCCTAAGCATCTTTCCTGCTTTGGTGTTCTGAGACATATCAGAGCCAGCGTTTCAGCCTTCATAGCAACTACACGGTTGCTCTGTAACCAGGCAGGGGTTAACATTTCCTTTTTAACACATGGTAAAACCAAGGTGCAAAGTCAGGAACTGCTATCCAGAAGAACTAGAACTCAAACCCAGATTTCCTGCCTCCTAGGCCTGAGCTCAAGCTCTTGGGCCTCAGTTTTCCCATTGCTACAAGGAAAGAGTTGGCCTCAGTGAGAGCTATGGGCTTCAGTTTGTGTGAGGCTGTGGTGGTGGGGAGCAAACCAGGGCTCTCTGCTCCCCAGTGATCGGTGGGGATGGGTGAGTCTGGCCTCTGCCCCAGGCCCGGTTTCCTCGGTTATAAAGTGGTGGGAACAGTGTGAAGCTGTGAAGCCCTCCTGTGTGGCACATAGTGGGTGCAGCACATAGTGGGTGCTCAATGTAGCCGGGGGCCTTAAGGATCATCGTCACCCCTGATGCCCCCACCCACGTAGGAGGGAAGAGGAGCAGGGCTGGGGCAGGGCCTCCAACCCCTCCAGTTCCTTGGCACTGGAGATGGTTGACGGCTGCACCCTGTGGATGGGTGAGGAGTGAGGCAGGGTTCGAGACAGAGGAGTTAGGGGGCTGCGGTGGGACTTGCCCCTCTTTCCCACCCTTTGCCGCTTGTCCCCTCTCTCCCATCAGGCTCAAAGAGTCATCAGTGAAGTCTTGGAGGGACAGAAAAAGAGAAGCTCATGGTCCAGCAGAACCCAGAGTCCTCTGAAAATCTCCTCCATCTTTTCAGACTACTATGATCTGGGTTACAACATGCGGTCAAACTTGTTTCAAGGTAGGCCAGAGAGTAGCACTGGGGTATCTAGGGCATTGAGTGGGGAAGGGGGAAAGCCTTTGGGATGTCCACCCGCTAAGTGATCCGGGGGCCCAAGTCACAGCCCCATGGACACCCACTTCATGCCCCCAAAGGCGCCCTCTATGCTGGGCCTGTCCTGCATTGGTGCTGGGCATGTCCAAGCCTGGTCAATCTGTCCTTGCTGTGTAGGTGACACAGCTGGGTGGTGGCTGCGAGTTTCTTGACACTTCTAGCTTCTTAATCTGCCAGTGGGAGGGCCAGCCCCTCTGACCTGACACCTCTGATCACAGTGACAATATGGGGTTTCTTGGCTCAAAACTCAGCTGAACCACTCCCTGGCTGGGTGTGACCATCGGCAGGGTCCTTTACCTCTGAGCCTCAGGGCCTCCCGATGCTGATGACACAGTGGCCTTCACGGGGTTGTGGGCAGGAGTCTCTGGAGACAAGAAGGTGCTTGGCCTGTGGCACTAGGGAGTCCTCAGTAGCTGCCGGGCCGTTATGTCCCTTACCTAGAGCCTGGGGTTGGGGCACCACCTGGGGAAAAGGCAGGATGTCGGGAGGCTGTGCTGTCTAGAAGTTTCCTCTGGGTCTGAGCAGACCTACCTGGCTGGGGGCAGGTGGTGGTGGCTGCAGCCAGTAGGTCCATTTTACAGGTGGATCTGAGGCCCGTTACCTGAGACTTCTTAGTAATCTGAGGTGGATCTGGGACTGAGACCCAAGGTTTCCTTCTGGCCCGTGTCTGTCCTCAGCACCAGATCCAGGCACCTCCCCACCGTGACACTATAGACCAGAGAGAGGGCTTTCCACAGTCCTCACATAGGGGTCTGCGCGCGGGGCTTCCCTCGGGGCCTTGCCGTAGAAGCTCAGGCTTCCGTGGGCCTCCTGCCTCCCTCGCCACCTCCTGAGCTCCAGGGCCTGGCCGACCTCCCTCACTTGGCTGGGCGCCTGGTCACCCGAGGAACCAGACATCCCCTGGAAGCGTTTCTGAGTTCTTCTTTGAGTTTGGAGCGAAGTGGTGCTGGGGGAGGGGGTGAGAACACAGCTCATATTGTCCTCATTCTGGACTTCATGATCCCGCTGCCCGCTTCTCGAAGGATGATCAACTACAGTTCTCACATACAGCTCTTCCAGTGCCTCGCCTGAAAAACTCTACCTAATGTAAACATCAGAGAATGACACCAACATAGCACCTGTGCCACATCACCCAGCCTGGCCAGGAGGACTGTGCCAAGGGTGCACTGACCAGCGCACACCTGCTCACAACGGTCGATTGTCCCGTTTCCTAGAACTGATTGGCATTTAAATGCTATTTTAAGATTGTTGTGGTAGCAGTGTTTACACACCGGAAACAGGCAAACACTGGGAGCAGGGCTTTGCCCTGGGGGCAGCGGCACACTGCTGTCACCGCGCCCGTCCGTGTGTCCCTCTCAGGCTCCACCTGCCTGGGTTGGCCTTGGCACTGGCTGTCCGAGGCTGTCGAGGCAGGTGTGGCCACATGGACGTGTACGAGCAGAAATCACAGGGGAAAGCAGACGAGATCCGAAGACCCCAGGGAGGACTTTGCCCTCAGGGGTGTAGGAAGCCACACTGGTGCTGGAAGCAGAAAGGCCCTGGCAGGCTTAGGGAAAAGGACCACTCCGGGTGCTGGGTTGGAACAGATGTACTCAAGCGAGCTGGGGTAGGAATGGGAGACCAATGGAGAGGTGACTGGGAAAATCCAGATGTGACAGGCGATGGTGGCTTGGTGTTGTTGGTCAGCTTTTTATTACTGTAACAAATGCCCACGTTGATCAACTTGTAGAGAGAAAGGGTTGTTCCGGCTTGCATTGCTGGGGTTTCATTGCTTTGGGCCTGAGGGAGGCATTGTGTCACGGCAGGGAGAGAGCGAGGCAAGAAAGCTGCTCACCTCACGGCCCAGGAGTGACAAAGAGGAAGAGAAAGAAGCTGGGCTCCCTCAGTCCCTTTGAGGGAACACAGCAGTGGTCTTAAATGGCCCACTTTCATTCACCTGGGCATTAGAAGTAGCCTGACTGTGCGTTGGGCGACACCCCTCACCCCATCACCAGTTGATGTCTTGGGTTTCTAGGTCTCTCACACTTTCCTGTACATTTTAGAATCGGCTCATTCATGTCTCTGAAAGCTCTCTTGCAATTTGATTGGAAGCACATCAAGTCTGGTGCACAATTCAGAGACAGTTATCAGCTTTATGATAATAAAATGGACAATTTATGAATATAGTATATAGTTCCATTAATTTAAATCTTCCTTCGATATCAGTAACAGTCTGTAATATTGTTTTCTAAAGTTCAGTTGTTAGCCGGGCGTGGTGGCGCACGCCTTTAATCCCAGCACTTGGGAGGCTGAGGTAGGAGGAGCGTTGTGAGTTTGAGGCTGGCTTGGGCTACAACTCGAGTGCAAGGCCGGCCTGAGATATATAGTGCGACCCTGCCTCAAAAAACTAGGGCTGGGAGTTTGGCTCAGTGGCTCAAGCGCCTGTCTGGCTGGCATGAGGCTGTGAATTCAATCCCCGGTGCTGCAAAACAACAAAAAAAGATCAGTTGTTAAATTTATTTTTTCGAAAGATCAATTGTTAGCTGGGCATGGTGGTGCACACCTTTAATCCCAGCGCTCAGGAGGCTGAGGTAGGTGGAGCATTGTGAGTTCAAGGCCAGCTTGGTTACAATTGGAGCGCAGGCCAGTCTGAGCTACACAGTGCGACCCTGTCTCAAAAAATGAGGGCCAGGAGATTGGCTCAGTGGCTTACGTGCCTGCCTCACAGACATGAGGCTGTGAGTTTGATCCCCATTGCCACCAAAAAAATAAAAATAAAAATAAAGAAAGATCAGTTGTTAAATTTATTCAGGAAAATAAGTAAATTTTCCACTGATTGTAAATGGTGTCATTTTAAAAATTACATTTTCTGGGACTGGGATCTTAGCATATGTTCAATTCCCAGCACCAAAACCTAAGTTAAATTAAATTATAATGTTTTCTAACTTTGCTTTTGCTGGTGTATTTAGAAGCTATCATTATTATTTTTTTTATTAAAATTTTTTTATTATTATTTTTAAATTGCTTTTAGTAATACTGGACTTTGAAGCCAGAGTGCATGAGCTACATTCTCATCTATTTTAATTTCTTATTTTGAGACAAATTCTCCTGAGTTTCCCAGGCTGGGCTCAAACTTTCAATCCTTCTGCCTCAGCCTCCCAAGTAGCAAAGATTTTGTGCGTGTGCCATGGTCCGGAGCACAGTTTTCATTTTTGCATATTAAACTTATATCCAGAAACCTTGCTCAGTTCCCCTCACTTCCAATACTTGTTTGCAGGTTTGTGGCTTCTTCTGAATCATAATCATGGCAGCCTTCACCCACAGCATGTAATAGATGCCAGCCATGGCTCTGAGTCCTTACGTACAGTTTACACAAGAGCCTTATGTGGTTTGTCCTATCATTCCCATTTTTTTTTTCAGGTGGAAAAAAAAATAGAGGCATGGAAAAGTTAAATAATTTGCTTAAAGTCATACTGGTGGGAACAAGTTGGAATTTGAACCTTGGCAGCCAGAGTTCATGCTGTCAGCTGTCATGCTCTCCCTGCCTTTGCCTCGGTGCCTGGCTGGCTTGGGCAGCACGACGGTGCATCTGAGCAGGAAAAGCAGGTGTCTGTGTCTTCCCTGATTGTTACCTTTGTATATAATCGTTCACTTTTCATAGCCCTGAATACATTTTTGGAGGGGCGTGAAGTGGGCATTGACGACTGAACCCAGGGCCCTTGCACTGATCCATCTCAGCCCTTTTTATTTTTTATTTTGAGACAGGGTCTTGCAAAGTAACACAATGTTTTTAAAGAGAAGTAATACAATGTTTTAAAAGAGAAGCTTGAAAGATATATTTTATTGCATCATGGAGGCTTCCCTTTATTACTGAGTTTGTCTTTTAATTTTTTAAAAATGTATGAATGGGTGTTGATTTATTCACTATTGTCCTGCAGCTTTTTAGGTGATTGTGAGATTTTCCCTTTGATCTGTTAATGCAGTGATAAATCATATTAACTGATTTCCTAAAACTAAAGGAAACTTGTACTCTTGCATCTAAACCAGAGCGGGACCTATTTTGATTGTGAAAACTACCATCCCCGCAGAAGCGTGTATAAAATCCGCAGTGCCACTGAAACCACAGTCCTGCGGCTGGTAGTGGGGAGGGAGGGCTGCAGGGGACCTTGAACTTTTGGCCACATCTGGTTCCTTCCCAAAGGGAACCAATGCCTGGACTTGTGACTCTTGACTTTATTTTGCCTGATGATTAATCCCATACCTTTTTTTTTTTCCGGCACCAGGGATCGAACTCACAACCTCGCGCCTGCCAGACAGGCACTTAAGCCACTGAGCCAGACTCCTGGCGATTAATCCCATACTTATCCCTCCTGAAATATATTTGCTTTCTATGCATATAGAAATTGAGCACAGTGAAACAAAGGCTTTCAATAGCCTTCTAATAGTGTGCTTTGCGCGCCTGTGTGTGCCTGGCCTTGTAATTGGTGCCAAGGTAAAGATGGGGTGTGGGGAAGGCAGACTCAGGAAAGGGGGGACTGTAGGTGCCTATGTGGAGACTGCAGTCTATTGGGTTATGGGTTATTAGTACAGAATAAAAGAAAGAACAGTGAAAGAGGGTGCTTTGTGCCATGTAAGCAATGAGTGTATTTGGCAGTAGAGACCAGACTTTGTGGTTTAACCTGTACCAAGCCTTGAATGATGGGAGAAAGGGAGGGAGGCAGGAAGAGAATGGGAGAGAGCAAGCAAGCTCCAGGACGGGTCCTGCGTCAGTCCAGCCGAAGGCAGCTGGACAGCCCAGGCAGGGTTTTCTTTAGCATGCAGACGCCTAGGTAGGAACCCTGAAGTGAGTGGTGCCAGCGACCAGCTTGGGGAGCTCACGGAAGAGGTGGCTTGGGGGAAAGGCTTGGCGGGGGCAGGCCAGCCCTGGGGCTCAGTGGGGAGGGAGGTCAGGCAGTGTCCTTCAGTCGCCTTTCCACTGGGAGCCACGGCAGGATTTGGCACAGGGGAGAGACTTCTGTTTATAAAAGGATCCACTTGGCTGTTGAGTGGAGACCAGACAGAACCCAATGGGGCAAGAGCTGCAGCCTGAGACCACCCGGGAGGTGCAGCCCAGGCGCTCCGAGGCGGGAGAAACTGCACGTGTGGAGACGGTGGAGCAGATGCCTTTCTTTCTTTTCTTTTTTTTTTTTTTTTTTTTTTTTTTTTTTTTTTTTTTTTTTTTTTTTTTTTTTTTTTTTTTTTGCGGCACCAGGGATTGAACTCACAACCTTGCACCTGTCAGACAGGCGCTTAAGCCACTGAGCCAAACTCCCAGCCCTGCTTTTTTGAGGCAGGGTCTCACTGTGTAGCTCAGGCCAGCCTCGCACTCGCGTTGTAGCCCAAGCCGGCCTCGAACTCACAACCCCCCTCCTACCACAGCCTCCCGAGTGTGCTGGGATTAAAGCAGATGCCTTTCTTGATGGCTTTGGGACCTCGGAGTGGTGGGGTGGTGGTGGAGAGTGTTCGGGGAGAAGTCAAAGATGACTCCAGAGCTGGGAACAGGAAGGGCGGGGCTGTGTGGGACTGTGCAGGTGGGGCAGGTGTGGAATGGGAGGAGGGGTGTGTGTGTGTGTATGTGTGTGTGTAGGGGGATTTGGTAGGGGAGCTGACCCAGCACAAGGATAAGGAACTGATTTAGAGCCACTGAGCTGGTGTTTGAATCCCAGCTCTGCCTGGTGCCCTGTTCCTCTGTCTCTTTACTAAATTTCCTCTTTTGTAAAATGTGATTAATAACAAAAGTCACCTCATAGGTTTTTTTTTTTTTTCAGAATGAGGTACTAATGTACAATACTTAGATCTCAGCACATAAGTGAGTAAAGGTAGCAAACTTCCGAGCGGCAGTGTGGGGAAGGAACCGTGGTGGGGTGGGGGGTCCTGAAGGTCCACGGGACTCTCTAGGTCCCAGGCCTGCACGGGGCCCATCCGATCCTGTCCCTTGCTGCTCCTCCATCCCCAGGTTCCAGGGCTGGCTGGGGAGGCTGGAGCCCTAAGGTTCACAGAGGGGTTTCGTGGGAAGATGGGCGTTTCCGTGGGTCCTGCAGAGCTCTGTGTGTGGGTCCCTAGGTGCCTGGATGTGTTTTTCCTCCTGCTATCAAGGTCCCTGGGTCCCTGCTGTTTGGTGTTTCGGTCCTCCTCAGTACCTCTCCCATTGGGGCCCATCGGTCTTTAGAAGCTTTGGGGTGGGATTAACCTGGCCCGGGGTTGATTTTTCACTGCCCACTCTGCTCCGCAGACCCTGGCTGCCCACCGCGCGTGTAGAGGGTTCGCTGGCCATGCACTTGTGTTCTGCCATCTCAGGCCAAAGCCTTTTGCTCTTCTGGTGTCTTCCAGCCTCTAGTGCTATATACAGGATCCCCAAGGGACCCACGAAGCACCTCTACTTAGGTTTAATGTGAGAGGTGGGAAGCGGGAACCTCCATCCCGGGAGGGATGACGCAGAACTCTTAAAAAAGAAACAAAGAAAGAAAGAAAGAGAAAAAGCCTTTAGGATTATCCTGGCTGTTTTCCTCAAATCCAGTCATGGAGGGATGAGTTCTCTGGCAGGTTTTAGACACTTGCTTCCCAGTTCCACAGGAAGGGTCTGCTTCTCAGTTGCTTTGATATCTGATCTCCATCAAAACGGAGGACTTTGGTCCAAACTTGTAACTTTGCATTGTGTTACATAAGCATTTCAAGCCATAAATACCGACCTCTAAAACTTGCTTTTTCTGGCTTGGTAGCTTTGTCCTTAGAGGACACAGCTGTAATGACTGTAGTCCTTTGAAGCTGGTGAGAGCCGCTCTGTAACCAGCTGGTGGGCAGTTCTGCAGATGACTCATGTGTGTGTGAAATGACTTCTCGGGTACAGGACTTGGTGTTAGTCTAATAAAACAGGCTTGTTAATTACATCTCTGTAGAGCTTGCCATTCCTTGTTAATATTCTTTCCTGATCTATTCATCACTAAAAGGTGGCTCTTTCTTTCTTTCTTTTTCTTTTTTTGTGGTTATTGGGAATCAAACTCAGGACCTCACACTTGCCAAGCAGGCAATGTGCCACTAAGCTATACCCCAGCAAAGATGGGTCTTTGACTCTTCTGCTATTGTAGCAGAATTGTCCATCTCTTTTATTTCCGATGATTTTGCCTTACCTACTTTGAGACTTTTTTCAATGCAGAAAACTTAGAACTATTGCAGCACCTTAATTTTTTTTTTTTTTTTTTGCGGCACCGGGGATTGAACTCACAACCTCGCGCCTGCCAGGGCAGGTGTGTAAGCCGCTGAGCCAAACTCCCAGCCCTGGTTTTTTGAGGCAGGGTCGCACTGTGTAGCTCAGGCCGGCCTTGCGCTCGCGTTGTAGCCCAGGCCGGCCTCGAACTCACAACGCTCCTCCTACCTCAGCCTCCCAAGTGCTGGGATTAAAGGCGTGCGCCACCACGCCCGGCTTGCAGCACCTTAATTAATTGTTGCCATTTTTTATTTCTCCCGGTGTCTTTGCTTTGCAGGTTATTTTGTCTGCTATAAATATAGCTAGTCCAGACTGCTTCTGGTTAGTATTTACTTGTTCTGTCCTTTTCTAGCTTTTCATGTTTATCTTCTCTTTGTATCTTTTTAAAAAAAATGTATGCCTTAAATAATTTTTACCTGGAAAAATATTAGGTATAGTCTGATAATCTGTTGTTAAAACAGTCGGCTTAGTCCATTTATGTTTATTTGAATTACTGACATAATTGGATTTATTTCCTTGACTTTATGTTGTGTTTTTTTAAATCTTTCTTTTGTCTCCTTGTTTGGATTAGCTTGAGCTTTCTTTTTTTTTTAGTCCATTTTTCTTTTCAGAGTTGAGGATAGAGCCCAGGGCCTCTTACATGCTCAGCACGTAACACCCCAGCCCTCTCAGCCCAATTTGTGTACTTTTCTATTCTTCCTATTCTTTTTTTTTCTTTTCTCTTTTCTCTTCTCTCTCTCTCTCTCTCTCTCTCTCTTTCTTTCTTTCTTCTTTTGTTTAGCCAGGGTCTTGCTTTGCGATTTAAGCTAAACCTGAACTCACTGTGTAGCCCAGGCAGGCCTTGAACTCACAGGGATCCTCCCGTGTCTGCCTCCTTAGTGCTCGGGTTACAGGCATGCACCACCATGGCTACCTTTCCCATTCATTTAATGGCTACCTTGGGCATTTTAATGCGCAGAGTTAACAACTTTTTAAATTAATCAAGGTATTCAAGCTTTTCTTTTTGGCACTAGGGATTGAACTCACAACCTCACGCCTGCCAGACAGGCACTTAAGTCACTGAGCCAAACTCCCGGCCCTGGTTTTTTGAGGCAGGGTTGCACTGTGTAGCTCAGGCCAGCCTTGTGCTCATGTTGTAACCCAAGCCGGCCTTGAACTCACAACGCTCCTCCTACCTCAGCCTCCCGAGAGCTGGGATTAAAGGCGTGCGCCACCAGGGCCGGCTATTCAAGCTTTTCTAAGCAGTTTAAGGATGTGAAAGGCTTATCTTGACTTTCTCCACCTCTTATCTGCTTGTATGCTGTTATATTACAAAGTTGTCCACGTATAGTAGTTTAGGTTTATCCTGGGGTCACAGGATCTGAGTCAGAGTCCTAGGTCTTCACTTACTGTGTGACTTGGGACAGGTGACTTAACCTGTCTGTGCTTTAGTGATTTCACTAGTAAAGCGGAGGTAATAATTGTATCTGCTTCTTAAACTGCCTGGGAAGAGTCAATGCCTAAGTTCAAGTGAATATTTTAGCAGTGTTTTGTACACAATAAATCTTCAGAAATGGCTTGAGGTTCTGGAGTGTGGCTCAGGGGTGAGTGACTACTTTGCACATATAGGGCCCTGGGATCCACCCCCAGAACTGGAAAAAAAGTTAAAGGTTATCATCTTCATTATTTCATCTCATAATTTACATACTGGCACTGTTTTTCTAGTGAATACCTGGCTAGATTAACTCCATTTTCCCTTTCTGTGTTTATCATTCCTTTTCATGTCACAGGTCTTTCTTCTGGTGTCATTATTCTTCTTCCTGAACTACGTTGTTCATAAGGTCGCGGTAGTGAGGTTTTGTTTTTGATCAGTTTTAGGTTCTGTTAAAAGCACATTCTTTGGGTCAATCCTAGAAGATGATTGTAAGCCAGGCATGGTGGTGCACTCCTATCATCCCAGCACTCGGGAGGCTGAGGCAGGAGAATCACTGTGAGTTGTTTCAAGGCTAGCCTGGACTACATAGTAAAACCCTGTCTCAAAAAAAAAAAATTGTACCATAGACAGATGTAGAATGATGATTATTTTCTATTAGTACTTTGATGGTTAAGCAAATCAATTATTCTTTATAAGTAAACTGCCTTTTATATCTGTTTTTTGTTTTTAATGGACTGGGATTGAACCCAGGGCTTCACTTGTGCTAGACAAGTGCTCTACCACTGATCTATATTTCCCAGCTCTCCCTACCCTTTTCAGATTTTATTTTTGAGACAAGGTCTTAAACTTGCTGGTCTCTTAAACTTGCTTATAATCCTCCTGCCTCAGCCTTCTGAGTAGCTAGGATTATCGGTGTGTGCTACTGTGCCTGCCACTGTCCACTTCTAAGAGTTGTTTGTCTCTGCTGTTCTAAATTGGATGTGTCTAGCCTAGGAGTTCCTGTCCTGTGATGTAGCTCAGTGACAGCGCGCTGACGCACAAGGCCCTGAGTTCAATCCCCAGCATCACGACCCTCAGCCCCTGCGCTGTATCATTTAAATTCTTGCTATCCTTTGGGATTTGGTCCTCTCTGAAGATTCTGATGTGTTTCTGATGGTTCTTCACCACAGTAACTTATTTCCTTGCTTGTGTTTTAATCTGGGACACTGAGATAAATTTTCTGAAGGTACAGACATTAATTGTTGCGCCCAGATGCTCAGATAAACGCCCAGTCATTCAATCTTTGCAACATTGCAAGGAAACTCTTACTCCTTTTGATGAAGAAACTGAAGCTCAGAAAAGTTGAAAACTTATCAGAAGCCATGCTGCCCATGCATACCAGAGCTGGGGTTGGAATCCAGACCTATTGTACCCTGAAACCCTCGCCAGCCCTTCTCCACCCTCCACTCAGAGAGGAAACTATAGCCTGTTATAAGCCATAGAGCACCCCACCCCCATTGATTTGGGGCTCTGGGGGTTTCTTCGTGGTGTTCCACAGGGCCACCCCAAGAGACCAAGAGCCTCATGAAAGCTTCCTACACGGCAGAGGTGCTGGAGAAATCAGTGCGGGACTTGGAACACTGGCACGGAAGGAAGACAGATGACCTGGGTAGGTGGGGCTGCGGGTGATGGGAGGTGCATCTGCTTCCTCGAGGGCAGAGTGTGGTAGCTCTGAGGCCCAGGCAGAAGCCAGAGCTGGAGCAGGAGCCCTGGGTGAACTTGGAGGGCTGCGGGTCACCACTGAGGCCTGGGCCCTTCTGAGACTGCTGGGTGATCTGTCTTGGCTCCTCTTCCACTCTCTGTAGGACGGTGGCACCAGAAAAATGCCATGAACATGAATTTGCAGAAAGCGCTGGAGGAGAAGTACGGAGAAAAGAGCAAATCCAGGGGCTCGAAGTACTAGATACGGCACAGAAGAGACACCCTCTGCTCAAAGGAAGCGCTAACAATAAAGAGAGAGAGGACAAATGGGAGCCCTGCTCCTCTGCGCTTCATGCTGGAATGAGGACCAGGCAGGGCGTGGTGCTGGAGAGAGCGCAGGAGGAAGACAGATCCTTGAGGGCCCAAACTATCCCCTAGACGTCCCTACTCTAAACTCCCTTCCCCTTCCCCCGTCATCCGGAAAGAATGCACAGGTTCACCCTGTCCCCATGTACCTTGTAAAAATGCCATTCTTCCTCGCAGTCTTGGAGGATGTGTCCTCCTACAGGGGACACTGCTAGACTGTACCCTGCCACGCTGTCCCTAGAAGACGCCAATTATTTCCCGGTAGCTATTTCCCCCACCATGAGCCCTTGGATTTAGAGGAACTGGCTGCACACATTCCTTGCACTCTGTGGGCGGGTTTGATTGGTTCATGGTGATTCTACTCCCCACCTGTCCCTCACACAAGCGATTGGTTCAGCAATGGGAATGTGACTCAGTGTGAGCCAGTGACATGTAAGGAAAGGTGTGTGGTGTCTCCTGGGAAATTCTCTTCTGTGCTGGGCATTCTGGGGGACCATCTCTTGCTCCTGATGTCTTGAACAAGAAGCCATGCAGCCATACACACCGCCCCTTGAAGAAGCCATAGGACCAGAGGAACTGTGGGCAATGCAGCACAAGCCCGCCAAGCCACACCGTGAACTTGGCAGAAGCTGCTCACTCCTTGGCGTCCTATACTGTGAGCCTGGGCATCTCTTTTTTTGAGCAGTCAAAACATCTTTAGTTAATGATGATCCCTAGTGCCAGCAGGGGAGGGACTTAGGGACTGGAACCCCAGGGAAGAATCCCCCAGAGAAGGGGTTCCAGGGCAACTGTGCTTACCAGTTGATCCTGGAGCTTTCCACCTGGTGGGTTTCTAAGCCAGCAGCACCCCCACACCCCAGCTCACTAACTTGTCCTCTGAAGACTCACTCTATGCATGGGACATTTTTTAATTTGTTGTGTTCTCAAGCTCATCCAGGACTAGTGGCCCAAAACTTTGCTCCCAATGGTGCGAATGGGATGGGCTCAGCAGGTCTGGCTCATTCCTGCTCTCTGCGTCATCTGTGACACGCACGCTTGCTGCTTCTGCTGGGATGGGTCCTACAGCTTGGATGGATACCTTCCAGATGGCATGGGTGCCGCAACTGGGATGTATACCTTGCAGCTAGGATGGGTACTGCAGGTGGGGGCTCCCTGGGCATTGTTCTTTCCCCAAGGCTGGCTTGGGTATCTTCATGGTGTGGTGACTAGGTTCAAAGTGACAAGATTCAGTGTGCAAGGATTTTAACCAGCCTTACTTTCAATTGTTAATGTCCCTGTGGCCAAAGGGCCCTTTGGTTCAAACCCAAACTTTGTGGGAAGAGAGCTCACAAAGATATTACTATAGGCAAAAGGGTTCATTGGAGAACATCTAAAGAGTCTACCATGGTCACCATCTTGCATTGGAAAAATCAGAACAAAGGGAAGAATCAAAAACCACTTCCAAGAGAAGGGAAGTCATATTTCTACATTTTCCCCAAACATCCTCCTTCCATAAGAGGGAATGACTTCAAGATGGGATTGGGCCAGGATGTAATGCAGGGAAGAAAATCTGACTAGATATTTACCGAGTAGCTAAGTGTGTGACAGCTCAAGGTGCTGGGTTCAGTTTGACTTCTTTCTGGGGTACCTGCTTTCTGCAAGAAACGATTCTTAGTGTTAGGAAAGCAGAACTTTATACCTTTATCAAGCAGGTACTGTGTGCCCAGCACAAGACACACGTGAGTGGCCCAACATTTGTGGCTCAAGCACATTACATATTGTTGCGATACAGAAATGATCGCATGCCAAAAGCTTTACACAATCACATTTTGTGTTGATGTCATCTTCAAAGCTGTTACCATCCCCTTTACGAAGGGGAGGACAAGTTTGCACAAGCCAACTAAATTGCAGGCAATTACACCAGTAAGAAGCTGGGATCTAAGCCCAGCAATTTGTGACAAAGTCCTCTTTGTACCTTGCCAGGTAACTCTACTGAAATATGCACTGAAGGTCAAAGCCTCAGCCCTGTTCGGTGAGGCAGAGGACAGCAATACTAGTGTGGTGCAGTCTTTGTCCTCGTGACTTTACAGCGTGCAGAGGAGCAATACAGAAAAAGGTGGCTCTGAAGTTCACCCACCTGTGCGGTTGACAGCACGCACAACTGCCCGGGAAGGTGGGAGTGCAAGGGTGAATGAGATGTGCACTGGTCCTCAGAGACTCCTGTCTGCTGGGGACAGAGTTGACTCAGAAGAAAAGGTTTATGCATGAAGTGGGAAGTGACATGGGGCCAGTGAGGCCCAGAGGAGCACGGGTATCACCAGGGACACGCCAGGGCCTTGGTCAGACCGTAGGTTTCATGGAGGAGGCACCTCCTGAAGTCAGTGTTGAACCCGAGTAGGTGTGTTCAGGACTGGAAAGGACTCAGCATTCCACACAGAGGACGCAGAGTGAGTAAAACCCAGCAGGGTCTATGAGGGATGATCAAACTATTATGGTGTTTAAATTAAAAAAAATTTTTTTCCTGTAAAAAACACTAACATTAATGCCCTCAATACTCCTCCTCCCTTCCAACACACTTATGCCATCATTCTGGCCCCGCTTTGAAGCAGTTCCTGAGGTCCTCTTTTGTGTCTTTTTGAGGCGCAATTTAAAAATACGGTGAATGCTCCAGCTGCTGAGCATCATCCAGAGGAAAAGCAGGTGCATCAAAACCCTGCAGGGCGTCCTCTTCCTCAAGGTCAGAATGACTTTGAAAGGTCAACATCGATTTCGGACATCAAGGCAGCTGTGACAGTGCAATTAAGGACACTCACAAGAGGGGGCTTCCAGAACTGCTTCAGAAAGTGTCAGGAACATGGGATAAACGTGTTTGAAGGGAGGAGGGGGATTTTGAGGGGGATTAATGACAATGTGCCTTTTACTGTAATCAATATTTTTAAACACTCACTGTAGTTTTGATCATACCTAGCATTTGGGGAGCTCAGACCCCGAGGTTGGGAGGGAGAAGGGGAGACACAGGCTATACCCAGCCTGGGCAGGGGCATGTGTCTGTCATGCAAGATCCAGCCTTCCTTTCCTCGAGCTTACATCCGACCGGAACACGAAGGATTAATTATGGCTGGAGAAGCCACACAGTAAAACTGAAAATATGCTCAACATTCCCAATAACCAGAGATGCAAATTAAAACACATAACTCACCAGACTGGCGAAAATTAAAATGCAAGTGTAGGTGAGAATGAGGGAAGTGAAAACTCTCACGCATTCTGTGAATTAACGAGCTAAGAGCAACAAGGGAGTATTTAGCAAAGTCGAAATCATGTATTATAACCAAGAATTTCCAGCTCTGCCTAACCTAGCGAGACTCACGCATGCGCAGAAGGAGACCCACGCAGAACGCTCCTCTGCAGACGAGTCTGTAATGTAAATCAGCGCAAGTGTCTTTCAGCTGCATGGTGGATAATTCCGGTAATCCGAGGCAGTGGGCAGCAAGAGACCCCCGTCTGTGAATATTTTCATGGAGCTGTCTCGTACGTCACAGTGGGTGGGGATGACGATCAGCAGAATGGACCCCACAGCAGGAAATACACTGATTATGTCACCTTCCAAGCACACACACACACACACACACGCACACACACGCACACACAAACAACTGGCTTATTGCTTGTCATATTTATAAGAGTATGGAAAAAAAGAATATGGGAACCAGGTGTGGTGGTGCATGCTTGTAACCCCAGCTACCCCAGAGGCTGAGTCAAGAGGATCACAAGTTCTAGATCAGCCTGGGCAATCCAGTGAGACCCTGTTTCAAAATAAAAACAAAAAGGGGCTGGGGAAGTAGCTCGGTGCAAAGGGGCTGGTGTAATCCCCAGTACCACACACACACACACATACACACACACACACACACACACACAGACACAGACACACATGCAAAATTATGGAAGGCGGCTTGGAACAATACTACTGAAATCTACCTTTGAATTACATTTAACTTGGTCCTTACTAGAAGCAGTCTTGCAAGAGAGAGCTGCCAAGAAGCGTCCTGATCAAGGACTTGGGGGAAAATATGACCTAGTGACAATGCTGGTGAGCTGATTTAAAGACGTGGCACTCACTTTGAGGGGAGTCACAGAGGGTCATCGCACCTCCGTGTAAGGATTGCCTGGGAAAATTCCAGGCCTCTGGTGCTCAGCCAGGCATGGGCGTGGAACCAATATTTATGCTTTTGTTTCCCAAGGCCCCATATCCTATAGATGTCTCAAAGAGCACTGTGACATGCCAAGACATGTTATATGAAAAATTATCCTGTTGTTGAAAGAATTTGGGTTTAAATAACACTGTGTGGAATACATTCATTCAGGACTTATCGGAACTTTGAATATGCTCCAGTTCATCTTGTTACCCCGAATTATTATGCCTAATTTTCATTGCTTCCTACTGGGCCAGTACGGACAAACTGTGACAATAGCTGTGATTATAATAATTTTTTCAAGCTGCAGGTTCAGAGGTATGGGGACTTGGTCTAGTCCCTAATCTCCTAAGAAGAGTTATAGTGAAGGCTTAAATAAAAGAGACAAGTAATACAGTTTTGGGGAATCCAGCAAGGTCAGAACTCTCTTAGGAGCTAAGACAAAGACTTCTCTGGACAGCCAGTATTTATTGGGTTTTCAAACAAAGGAGAGGGGTAGCTAAGGTAAAGATGGGAAACTGAGCCAACCTGGGAAGTTTGGATCAAAGACTTTTCCATGCAGTAAATTTTGCCAATTAAGAGAACTGTCCTATCTCTAAAATTGACATTTATGGCGGGAGCCAAATGGCTGCAGCCGCAGTCTTAGCTTAAGAACTGGAGTAAGAGCCAGGTGACCTCGGCTGCAGCTTTTTCTTGCCCTCCGAGGTATCACGGTGTTACGGACCAATACAGGTCTCTGCTGTGACCGTTGGTGCAGAGAGCTGTGCTTGCTGCATGCCAGCCGCCGCTCTTTGAGCAAGTCACCTAGGCCCGGGACAAACTTCTATGTAAATATAGAAAGCCAATTGTTTAACTTTAAATCTTGCTCAGATTTGCTTCATAGTGGTCTTCATCACAGAAGCCTGGGAGTCAGCTCAGGGCAGAGTAGGCCAGGTTTGGGGGCCTCCTGATGCCACAGATTGGATGTTGACTGTCCCCCCTACCCAGGGCCATGTGTTAAAGGGCTGCTCCTCAGGGTGGCTTGAAGGGGATATGTGGGACCCCAGTCTCTGCCTCTTTGCTCTTTGCTACCTGGCCACAAAGTGGGCAGTTTGTGTCCTTTTGCTGCAGGTGCTCCAGTGACATCTGGGCACCCACGAGAAGCCCACAGCAATGGGTCACCTGGTCATGAACTGGAACTTCAAAAACTGTGACCCAAAATGACTCTTCTCTTTCCAAGTTACTTACATGCGGTATTTCCTTATGGCAGTGCAAGGCTGATTAACACAGATGCACAACCAGGATGTTCCTAGTCCGGGCTCACCGAGGAGTAGGCTGGCCCAAGTGCCTGGCCACTTCCTGCTGCTTGCAAGCACTGTGGCCTCCTGTGTGGGGAGTGACCAGTGTCGTTAGCCCTGTGTATCATCAGGCCCTGACCACAGAGCCAATCCACTACTGGCCAAAAACAGAAAAGAACTGCACCTGTTCTGAGCATATATAGACTTCTCCCTTGCCACTGTTTTCTAAACAATGCAATATAACAACTGTGTCCACAGTATTTCTATTGTGTTAGGTAGTGCAGGTGATCTAGAGCTGAGCAGAGTGTGTGGGGAGGATCGCACAGGTTCTACGGGATGACTATAGCATTTTACAAAAGGCCTCGTATTTGGCATCTGTAGGGAAGGGAGGCTGGACCCGTTTCCCCAGGACTGGGCGGGCTGACTGTCACCAGAGAAGCTGCACCCGCACAGGACAAAGAGTTTGCACCGTAGGCATCAGGTGGAGTTAGAGCCCTGCCCACCTGCAAGCCAGAGGGGCTGAGTACCAGTCCAAGGCGATGGCGGAAGTTGGCCCTGGGCTCTCCCGGTCCAGATGACTTTCCAGGGGTCCAGCGTTTCTGTGCGCTTGCTCTTTCTGACAGCCTGGCACTGTGGGGGAGACGGGGAGGAGTCATGCTTGGGTTCTTGAGAGCTTGGGGACACTCATGAGGTCAGCGGGGGAAGTGAAAGGGAGGGGACTCAGGGCTTGGCCTGGAGGCTGGAAATCAGCCCGCTGGGGGCTTGGGGATGTGGGGAGTGTAGAACTCCTACAAGCTGCAAGCCTTGCCCCACTCCTAGGCCCTTTGCGATCGGTGTCTCTGGAGTCTGGGTCCTGTGTAGCCTCCACGGACTAGGCTAAAATAAAAATGGAGTCCCTTAGGCTAAAGTTCCAGTCACCAAACTGAGCCAAAGTAGTTCATCTCACCTTTCAAGAAACCAGAAGAGGTGAGAGATAACTATTGCATTGCCCAAACAAGCCACTTTCAGTTGGCTGAAGTTCCCTCTGCCTTAATCTTGTCACAAAAAAAAAAAAGAAAGGAAGCAGATGCTAACCTGTTGGTTTCCTATTGTTCTGTTTCCTGATCCTCACTTTACAAGGAAAGGATCTTCGTAATGACCTCTTTTAACTTTGTTTTGTCTCTGCTTTCTTCAGCTTTTCTATGTCTATAAAACCAACTTTTTCTGCCTGGCTCATTGAAGCACTTATCCTATTTTTATGGAATGAAGTGCTGCCTGATTCTAGAATTGAAAATAAAGTCAATTGAAATCTTTAAATTAGTTGGGTGTGGTGGTAAACGCCTGTAATCCTAGCACTCAGGAGCCTGGGGCAGAAGGATCACAAATTCGAGGCCAGCCAGCCTGGGCTACATAGCAAGATCCTGTTTCACAAATACAAAATCTTTAAAGATCTTTGAACTAAGTGAATGCAGTTTTATCCTGTGACCCATGGTAAGTGCTGGAGCTGGGATTTGATCCTAATCCTGAAGTCCATGTCCTTAACCCCTAGGCCACATCGCTCTGAGGAAGGAATTCAAGGATGGGGAGAGGCTTCTAGAATGTTTATAAAGAGTGCAGAGGAGGAAGTTCACATGGGGATTTTCATGTTTGCTGCTAATCTTCAAATTCTTCCTGATAATGAAAAGCCAGAAGCTTTTAAATGCGGACAAAAGAGGAGGGAAAGCCGCAGATGCGTTTGGGAAGGTTTGGTTAAGACCCTGGTGATATCCACAGACCTATTTGCAGGTGGCCTCGCACGCCCAGGATTTTAGAGTGTGAGCTGGAGATCACCGCAACACTGAGCTCTCTCCTTTAAGGAGCCTGAGGGCAGAGGCTGGGAGGTCTTTGGAGACACCCCCTGATACCCCCTCAACAAATGGGGAAACTGAGGCACATGGGGAGAGAGCAATGAATTGTCAAGGTCCAGAGGAAGTGAGAGGAAGAACTGGGATTGGACCCCAGGCCTTGAGGTCCCTCCCAGCAGGTGGAACAGGGCTCCAGTCTCGGGATTCTTCCTCTGGTGGCAAGTCAGTTGCCAAACAGCCTCGAGGTGCTGTCACTGGGTTTGGTGTGCAGTAGTCGCCTTCTAGAAGTGGCTTCCGGGTTCTTTCTGTCCTGAACAAAGAATTGGTCAAGACAAGTGCAAAAGGTAGAGAGGTTTTACCTTTATTAAAGGTGTGGAAAGAAACGTGCTCTGCAGAGTGAGTTCGGGCTGACTAAAAGGAGGAAAAGCGAAAGATTCTAGAGAGTGAGAGTGGATCACTGTGAAAGAGAGCAGAGGCCAGGAACTCGATAGCAGGGTCTTGTCTATCTCTCACTCCTCAGGCTAAGCTCAGGTCTAGGCCACCCTGGCAAAAACCTGCTCAGATTCTCAAGAGAACAATTAAAAACCATGCTCTCTGGTCCAAGTGCGCATGTGTCCTGGAACTTTGTGATTGGAAGGTCACGCCCACGTCTGTGGCCCGATGGCCATGCCCTCATCTCCAGCCTCAGTGTCAGGCAAGTGATTTCAGGGTCCTCCCCTGTAGACCGGGGATGTCAGAGCCTGTATCACAGGGCTGCCATTAGGGTGCAGGCATCAAGGGATCCTAACTGTTTCACCTGCAGCTGTGCCTGGCTCAGAGCAGGTGTGGGCAGATACAGTTTAGCCAAAGTGCCTGTGATCCCCAAGGATCATTAATGAAGAAAGACAGAGAAATAGGAAGAAGCAGAAAAGCTGAGAGGAGAAGGAAGGACATTGATAGGGTCAGGAGTGGACTCCAGGTGGAGACTGGGCACGGCTATAAGCTGCAGACAGCCTTTCTTTCAAGAACAGACCCTGGGGACAGAGCCATCACTGCCAGGGACAAGCCTTAGAGAGTAGCCCCAGATTTGGGGGTTCCCTAGAAGAAGAGCCTGGGCAAAGGACTCCCAGGTCAGGGTCGATGCCAGTAGGGAGTGGACAGAGAAAGAGAAAGAGGGGGGATGATAATATGTGTATTACTAAGCAACTGGACTCAGTTTCCCCAGGAGCTCTGTGAAGCAGCGTGGCGCCACAGCCAGGGGGCACTGGAAGAGAATGCTCCCAGGTGCCACCTCCCAGACACCAGCTCAGCTCAGTGTCCCGATGGTAGATGAGGTGGTGTCTGTTGGGCAGTGGGACACCCCAGAATGGTATAGGTGAAAGGGATAGTGTCAGAGAGAAACATGGCCACACAATGAAGTGGTGACAATGGACTTTTACCCAGTAATTATTGCTAAAGGACAACCATCTATAATTTAAGTAAATTAATTGACTTTATTTTCAATTGTAGAGTCTGGCACCACTTCATGCCATAAAACACAATAAGTTCTAATGAGCCTGGCAGAAGAGGTTGATTTACAGACAGAAAAAGGCAGATGAAAGTCGCTTTCCTTGTAAGGTTGAACAGGGAGATAGAACAATAGAGAAATCATGGGTTAACATCAGGCCACTTCGGTTTCCTTTCTTGGTGTGAAAAGATTAAGGCAGAGGGAACTTCACTAATATGCCAATTGAAATGAACTTGTTGGGGAAATTTGATGCTTATCTCTCTAATCCTGATTTATTACAAATTCATGTAAACAACTGGGTTGTAGCTTGGTGAGGTTGAAATTTAGCATGAGTGACTCTATTTTGATTTTTAGCCTGATCAGTTGGGGCATAGTACAGGAACTTAATCCAGAATGATGGCTCCCAGCTATTTTATGCTATTTTTGCTTTATTTGAGGTAGGGCCCCACTATGCTTCCCAGGCTAACTTCAAACTCCTGGACCGTCTTCTACTTTAGTCTCCTGAGTAGCTGGGGAGTAGTCGGGTCTACAAGAGCATTCTACAATGTGTGATCCGTAATATTTATTTATTTATTTATTTATTTTTTATTTTTATTTTTTTTTGCGGTACCGGGCATTGAACTCACAACCTCGCGCCTGCCAGGGCAGGCGCTTAAGGCACGTAATTTTTATTTAAAAATTGGGCCAGGGATTTAACTCAGTGGCATAAGCACCTTCCCTGGCAAACAAGAGATTATGAGTTTGATCTCTGGTAAAAATTAATTAATTAATTAATTAATTAAAAAAATAAAGTAGTGGAGGAAAGGGCTGTGTTCCTTTTTGATTTGCACAGGCATTTGAAAGGGAAGATGAAGGTGTTAAGAAAGAGAGCAGGGATTCAAGGGAAAATACGAATGGCTGGGGAGTAGCACGGTGACTGGCCATTGCGTCTGCTTGCTGGCCATTATCAAGGTTGGCATCTTGTCCTCCCAGAGACCGGGAGAGAGCAAGGTCCTGTGCTTCCGGATTGTTCCATTTCAAAGGAATGACTTTCAGGTCCTGCGAGTTGTAGAAGACCCATCTCCATCTCTGGGGACCGAGGGAAGGGTCACCACTGTAAGCCCCTTTCAGCAAAAGCTCTCAGAACAGGAGGTCAGTGGCCATGGCGCAGTGTTGGCTGGTACACAGGAAATCCTTGCTGATCATGGGACCTTCCCAGGCAGGCGTTCTAACAGGAGGCGGGGCCCTCCTAGGGACATGGCCTCCTGCTGCTAGAAGCCATTCTAGAGCTTGGTCTTCTCTGAGTGCTGAGGTTTGGGCAGAGTGAGTATGTGCCCAGAGCGGCCCCTTGCCGTTCTTCAGCAGCCCGGACACTTGACCATGTGGGACACAGAAACCTGAGGCCTCACACATATGCACAAACACCCACAATGCTTTGAGGGTGCACATAAACACTGTACCCAAAACACATGTACGGGCACACATGCACACATGCATGTGTATCAACATGATTCACACAGCAGCATACATAAATGCACAATCACACAGGGATGATACACAGAAGTACTGCTAGCTCACATTCACATGCAAGGTTGAAAACGGGGTTGGGTCCACAACGATACCACCTCTGCCACTGGGCAGCACCTCGTGCTTGGAAGGGGCCCCCGGTTAGATTTAATCTCTTCTATTGCAGTTTTTTAATTCTTAAGAATTTTGGAACAAGTGGCCACACACTTTCATTCTGCAGTGGGCTTTGCACGCGCAGATGCATGCGCTGGCCTTTTCTGTCTCATTCTGTCTTGCTGTGCCCAGGCGGACCTCACACTGGAAGTTCTGATCCTTATCCCTGAATCCCCAGGGCTGCGAAAGAGCACTGCCAACCCTAACTGGGGGACAGCCTCTGAAGAGAGGGCCGGAGGTAATGTCTACCGCAGACCTCTAGGTGGCAGCACCACTCCGAGTCAAGCCTCGGCGGAAGCCAGGAGAGAGGCGGGTGGGGCTGGAAGGAAATGGGTGTCTTTGAGTTACTGCTGGCATCTACTTTTTTTTTTTTTTTTTCCCCAGAAAGTGTGGCAATTTCCCGAAGCGGCAATCTTGAGGAAATTAGGTAATCCATTCTACTGTCAATTTTTGCAGTGTCGGGGACTGAAACCAGGGCCCCTCACATGCTAAACTTGTGCTCTACCACTGAGTTACACTCCCAGCCCTGAAATCATTTAAAATAATTTTGTTCCTTTTTCTAAAGATCTAATTACCAATGCAGCTCATTTTATTATAGAACACAGTACACATACAAAAATTAAAATCATGCATAACTTGACACTTTGGTCCTTTTTATAAAAGGATGTGAAAAAAGTAGCCATACTTCCTCCCCTCCCACATGACATTTTTCTCTACTTAAGCACCTACACATATTTCTTACGTACTCATAGAAGCACACCTACAGAAGATTTATTTCCCGCTACATAGGCACATAGCATCACAGGCTCTGTTACTTTTTCACTTAAGATGACCTACTCGTATTTTTCCAATGATATATGTAGACGTGCCTCATCTTTTAACTTGGAATCTAGTATTTCACAGTGTGGCTTTTGCATCTCTTAGGTGACCAGTTAATTGAACAGTCTGTACTTGATGGGTGTGGATAGGGAGCAGTTTTATTTTCTCCCATCCATTCATCTAATAATATTTATCTCAGATGGGCATATGGAAATGCCATCTACTGGTCTTTTTTCATTTGCCTTTCCCTGTTCCTGTTATTTCTTTGGTTTTTGTTGCCACTTGTCCTAGTTCAGGGTCCAAGTTCCAGCCCTGGGACACTTTGAAGACTCCCCTTAGCGATGGGAGGGCTTAGGTCTGTTATGATCTTCAAAGTGATACAGCTACGAGCTAGACCGCATCTTGCTGTACAGGACTGTCCGTGTCAACTGAAAATCACACCGCTGTCATCTAAGGTTTCCTCTAGATGGCAGAGGTTTCCCCCAGTATCCCTTTACTGTGTGGTCTGGCTTGGTTCCTCAGTGAGGCGCCCTTGAGTAAGATTTGAAGGCACTTGTGGCTGGCATGTTTGCCCAAGTGTGATTCCTGCATCACTTCTGGGTATGTCCATGAGGCTGCTGCTGGAGGAGACTGACACTGAGTTGGTGGATTAAATCAGGAAGATCTACCCTCACCATGATCAGGTACCAGACAGGACCAGTTGGCTTGGAACCCAGAAAGAGAGCAAAAATGCAGAGAACAGGATTTTCTTTCCTTTCTCTCTCCTGGACTTGGGACACACTCTTCCTGGTCCTGACTCCAGGACTTTTGACAGTGGCCTTCCAGATTCCTGGGTCTTGAACTGAGAGTTACACCATTGACTTCCTAGGGCCTGGGGCTTTGGATTTTCATGCTATTGGCACTTCGGGGACTCTGACTTGCAGAGAGCCTCTTGTGGGGACTTAGCCTTCATAACTGAGTGAGCTAGTTCCCCTAACCTCCACCCCTTACTCATCCATTCATTCTGTCTTGAGAACCCTGACTAATACAAGGGACTGCTTTTTCCATCCCACTGGTAGCTTCTCTGGCTTTTACTTTTTATGCTCTTTCAATGTTTTGGTTTGAATATAGGAATCTGGAATTGTATTTTTGTTTTTTTTTTTATTTTAAAGAGAACAAATCAAAACAAAACAAAATAGAACAAAGCAAATCAGAAGAGAACAATGCAAGCAACACAGGACTTCAAAACAGGACACCAGGAAATCAACAGTGGCTACTGTAATGTCTCTTGTTTTCTTCAAAATAGTTGTCCATGCCTTCACACACAATAAAATCAAACAAAATAAAATAGTATAAAAACAATCAAAACAAAAGAATGAAAGCATTATGGGACTTCAAAACAAGACAATAGAAAATCAACAATGGTTACTCATAATTTTGTTAGGTTTAGTTTTGTTCTGCCTTGTTTTGTTAGATTTTACTATGTCCTGCTATTTTGAAGATAGCGGGATGTATTATGGTAACAATTGTTGGTTTCCTAGTATCTTGTTTTGAAGTCCTATAATACTTTCATTCTTTTGTTTAATTGGTTTTATTCTGTATTTTTGATTCTATCAGATCTATATCCACAGTGCCCTCACTGCCAATTGGAATTGGACTTAGTAGTTTATAGGCTACCCTGGCAAGTCATTTCCTTAAATTAGCACCTATAATTGCTTGAAGTCAAATATCTATGGAAGGCAAGACCTTGGGTACCAAAGAGCTGTGATAATAAAAAAATTATGGTAGAATGAGCTGGATTCTTCTGATGATACCTGTATTGGACAACTTTCCTGTTGCTGGGACAAAATGTCTCACCTACATACTTTAAAGGAAGAAATGGTTTATTTGTCTCATGGATTCAAGCCATTGTTCACTGGCTCCAAGGCAAGAACATCATGGTGGAAGGGTGTGGTGAAGTGAAGCTTCTTGGGAAGCAAGCCACACAGGAAGGGCACCTGCAAGAGATAAACCCTCCCAAGCACACCCCAGTGGGCCACCTCCAACAGCTGGGCCACACCTCCCAACAGCCCCTTTGGCAGTGAACATCAGCATTCTTATAATCCAATCACCTCATCAGGAGCTCTTAATTCAGCCAAACCAACAATTTCACTGAATTGACACAATACTAGATAACTTGGAGTTAAAGAAAAGAAAAGAAGAAAGAAAGAAAGAAAGAAAGAAAGAAAGAAAGAAAGAAAGAAAATTTTAGTTTTCAGTTTACAGCTCCAGGCAAGGATAGAAAACCAAAGAATTTCTAGATCACTCTGAAAATAATTTCTTATTTCTTATAGTCACAGGGACAAGATTTCTGCCAAGCAAACTCCAAATCTCAGTTTGTGAAAACACACAATACAATGCAAACAGAATCAATGACCTCATTAGGTCACTTATGTCAAAGCTAAGGGATTAATTGGGAAGAAGAAAGACTGTAAGACTTGGAATAGGGACATTTGGCAGATTCTGATGAATCTCAGTATGTTGAGTCCCCTAATTCTGCTGTCATCAGTAGGAGTTGTCATCAGCAGGGGTTTTCCTCCCCTGTCTGAGGCAGTCAGCTTTCCTTTACCTGAAGATTTTAATTAACACACCAGAGGCATAGCCTTGAGGGCCATGTTGGTTCCTCCAGAGCTGTTTCCCTACCTTTCATTATTCACCAACCTGGGAACCCTGGGGGACCCCAGGCTGAGAAGCTTATCACCTGTGGGGAAGACACTGAAACTGCTTGTATTGGGAATAAATGTGGAGTGAAGTTTTGAGATGTGAGACCAAAGTAGAAGGAATACAATGTTGGGTCAGACTTAATTCATTCATCGGGAAGCACTCACCAGAGGGTGGGTTAATCAGTCAGATGGTGCATCTGTGAGTGGTTTTCAGAATTTGTTCAGTGCCGAAGCCTATGGTCCATTGAACGACATCATGTCTTGATGCTTGAGTTTTCCTTTGTAAATTATAGAGGCGCAAACCCACAAGCTTCAGGAGGTAAGTGCATTGCGGTGCATTTATTACATGACCTGCTCCACCTTCCCCAGGGGTGACACAGAGGATGCTGCCTTCACCCAACCATTGAAAAACACTTTGGTATTTGTACCAACATAGTGAGGACTATTGAAAAGCTCGCCTGCAGACAAACATGTCATGAGCCTGAAGATGCCCGCTCAGCTCTGAGCGAATCATCCTTAGGACAAGCTCATGACAAGAATGATGTGCAAGCTCTTGCAAATTGATGAAAGCAGCTGGATGCTTCCACCCTGCGGTCTCAGCAGAGACATTAAGACAGGTGCAATTTGCTGCTGGGAGAAACAGCATGCCGAGTGAGGGTCCTCGTGTCACCACAACTCTGTATCCTCATCAGTCTCTTTACATCATTTCTATCCAACAGCCCACACATCGAGCAGTCTTTGGAAAC
>RJWM01015966.1:0-45412 GCA_004363535.1 Dasyprocta punctata | reverse complement strand
TTTTTTGTTGGATTTTACTATCTTTAAAATTAAATTAAAAAAATAAAATAAAATAAAGTAGCTACAGCTCCCAGAACAATAGATATAACAAATGTGACAAATGTAACAGTGACAAAAATACAGATCTTGGCATTTTGTAAACAAAACATAAATGATCTGAAAGATCAAACAAAAATCAGTGCCTCATTTCTCAAAATTAACACTAAGTGTTTACCATTTTGTAAATACTGAACTAAAAAGAGAGGAAATTCACATTATTAGGACATTACCAAGGGTAACGTTGTGTCCATATTACCTTGTGGAATACACATAACAACTTTCCTATAACCGGTTTGCTATCCTTCTATGGTTGTCAACACTGTGGCCCAGGGAGACATAGAAATTGACAAAGCAACTCATTTAGGAGCAGAGTCATGGCTCAAGCCAGGGTCTCAGTGTTCATGTTCACACTGTTTTCTCTTCATCATACTGCAGGCTCATTGTGCTGTGCTGGAATTTAGAAGCCATCACCTAGAAATGGTACAGAGTCCCCTCTGCACACATTTGAATTCATTTACAAGTAATCAAGTTTAAAAACTATAAAGTTTAAAGCAATAAATACTAAATAGTCAATTTTCTTTGTTTCCTAACTGGTAAATAGACTTAAATCTCTTCATTAAAAAATTCCAAGAATACTATTGAACCTATAGCTGGTTAAAATGTAGTTTTGTCTCCATCTTGTCATATGCACAAATTATAAGTCTTTAATTCTGCTCCCTTTTTATATTGTCTTTTTCTCAAGTAAATTAAAGGAAATTATTAATTCACCAATCTATTGACTGATATTTGCAAGCAGTTCTCCCTATTTTCTCTGCTACATTTCCAGAATAAAATGAAATTCAATTATTAGTGTAATCTCAAATTAACTCCCTTCTCTTAGATTTAAATACTAATATAGTTTTAGAATCAAATTCAAGACTGTAGTCTGTAAATATTTCACAAGTAATAGAAAGCATTTTCTTTATCATCATAAATAAACTACTCACTGAAGCAAAGTTAGACAAGGTGTTAGACATTTGCTTCTTATATCAGAAAATAAAACCTGCTGAATTATCTTGCTATCTTGGAAACATGTATATGATCTGAGCATTTGAAAGCATAGATCAGGGTGAATAATGATTCCTTAATGATCACTGTACATGTTTTCATTATTCTTTTCTAAACACTGTAGTTCACATTACTTTCTGGCTGAGACCCATGCGGCTCCTAAGGTTCTTGGGGTGAAGGACCTCTAGAGGATGAGAAAATAAAGACAGAGACAAAGCTGGAGTCAGGTGGAGCCCTTAATCTCCTGATGGGAAGAAAGGAACTGGCCCCTCAATGCAGGGGTGTTTATTTATACCTTTTAGCAACCTAATGTCATATGACACCGTGTTGTCCTTGTAACCCACCGCTCAGACTGCCTTGGGGCAAGGCGTTCTCTAGGCTGAAGTAGCATCTTCACGTGACTTGCCCTAGGCTCTCTTTGTTCTTGGAATGATCTTGTCTAGGTCATGCCCTAAGTCAATTTCCAACTTCAATGGCTCCCAACACTTTCTATGTCTTATCTTCATTTTAATTAACATAATTTTTCATAATGTTACATGCTCTCAAATTAAATAAGAATCCTTTTATTTGATGATCATTTGTACTATGAATATGTACAGAAACAATCTTCTTGACTGATGTATTTTTTGTTCTTTTAGTGTATTATTGACCAGCTTCATGGGTGATGTATAGGTTTTCCCAATGTGAGAGTAAGTCTCTTTCTCCCTTCATTCCTCCTGTTTTAGAAATTTCCTACTTTAGCATGATTGCTGCATTACTCTCCAAACGCATACCACTCATTATCTAATTCTTTACATTAAATTAAATTAAATTATATGATTACAAAATACTATTTTTGTTTATTTTGATGTACTTTAACACATTCTGCATATTTACATATGATTTTTATACATTACCTAAATGCTTTTTTTGATCATTTTGCAACTTTCTAAAGAACTTCTAATACATTTACATGACTTTTAAAACACTATCCTGAGGAAAGTAGTGTAGGAAGATGTGTAGTAAGAATATTTATTAAGCACCCACATTTGCAGAAATTTCAACTATCCATGTAAAGACAGCTAAGAAATCTAAATGAGAGCACAGTACCTGGATGCAGCAAAATAAAACAGAGAACTTGGAACAATGTGGGGGGACAACTTTCCATTCCCAGCATCACACTTTGCACAATAAGTCAATGCAGTGCATAGATGGACGGCAACCAGGAGGAGTTAGAGAGAAGGAGAAGAGAAGGGGAAGAGAAGGAGGAAGTTAGTGGTGGACTTTCTTTTGGACTCCACCAGTGGTCCTTACTCAGGAAATCTAAGTACTGAACAGAGGCCCACAGCCCCCAGTTCTATGCCCATCCTTGCAGACTGCAGCTGAACACAGTGATGTCTCCCTGCAAGGAAGTCTCCCTGTGAGAAAGAATCTGCTCAGGACCTAGCACTGCAGCTTCCCCTGGCTTTGAGTCCTGTGGATAGAGTCACGCCTATGGCAGCCTCCAGAGAAAACAGACAACACGTGACTCATGTACGAGTGCAATATACACTGGAGGAGCTTTGTGAGATTCCTAATTTACAATTAAAACTTCAGAAAATATACGAGAGAATTGATACTAAGCATGTGGAATGGAAAAACTCTAATGTTTGGAAAGAGTGAATATATTGATATGAACTCAGCAAGCTGAGATTCTGATCTTCATGTGGAAACTCCAAAAATTAGGAAGGTTTTAAGAGGATGCCTTGTCAGCCAAAACATGGACCAAGAGAAAGTTTACACAATGTGAGTTGGAATTATCTACTGGCTTTTTAAAAAAATCATAGAAAAAGTGATTTATAGTTTTGGGAATATTGTAAATTTGGAAAGTGGATTTGTCTTTGAAGCCTACTAACTCAGGCCAGTAGGTGCTGGTGTACATCCACAATCCTTCTACTTGAGAAATTAAGGCAGGTGAAAGAAGGGGAATTAGAGTGAGGCTGGGTTACACAAACCAGTCTGCATTACACAGCAAGATCTTGTGTCCAAAAAATTTGAGTACATTATTAAATGTGATGGTAACCAACCCATGTTTAAAATGTTCCATATTCCACTTCCTTGACTATTTCTTTTACCATTATTTTACATAGGAACCCACAGTGGTACACACACTACATAGTAGAAAATGATAGTCAGTGAAAGGAATTAGAATGTAAGCAGTAGCGATCAAAGGTCACAACTCCAACTTCAAAGATGCAGTAATCAGTGTTGTTGTATTTAAGTGAATGCAACAATCAACAACCAGTCTATGTGCACCTTCCATGTTGGTCATGGCTTTGCTAGAGAAGAAAAAAAAATAAAAGCTTAGAAGTTACTTCTCAATCAGTCTAAGCATGAGAATCCCATGGCAAATGGAGTAGTGTCTCACCTGAAATATAAAGGATGCTGTCTCCATGCAAGGTTCAGTTTATAAACCCAAAGTGTTGTGAATGAGGGAAATGCCATCTGCTTGGAAGGAAGGGTCATGATACATTCAAAACTTTGTATTGTTGATATTTTGTCAGCTTCCCATAAAGATACCTATGAACTTATTACAGAAAATACAGATTGAGGAAAAGTGACAGCTAATATCTTCCAAAACTTGCTGAACAATGTCTCTGAAATGTCAGAAATGATAAGAAACCCAATTATGTCCCCGTGGAGTTTAGGTAGTAATGACATTTTATCTCAATTTAGGGTCACAATTAGCCCAGTGTTTTTACCAGCACACCCTGTGATTATTTTTCATGTCTGGATTCCATAATTGGAGTAAATGATCTCTTTAGCTTCAGTAGGAAGAACTCTCAACTGGTGTCCTGACTTGTGGATGAAATTGTACTATAGTGGGAAATGAAAATTTGACTCCATCAGAGGTGAATCCTATTAGAAAGTAGTACAGCAAAAACAATATTTCATAATTGGAGGGCTGTGAGTTTATTACCAACATACAGGATTTGAAAAATGAATGGGCGATGTGATAGTTCAGCTTCAGTACATCAACTACATGGCTTGCGGTCTCTGGGGGGATTAGTAGTGTGAACTTCAGGTTGTGTTTGGCTGGGTTTTCTGTGCCAAATCAATGGTGAGAGCTCAGAAACTGAGAAACATAAGTTATTCATTTCAGTGTGAATCTCATCTTTCAAATGTAATTATTAAAAGAAAAATTTTCTTCAGTACTTTGCTTTCAAATAGGATATTTCTGGAGAATTCACATAACAAATATCTATGGTGAGCTGAAGTCTAACTGCATTGACTGTCAGTTGTACAGTGGATCTCAGACCTTTTTTCCCTTTTCTCACTGAAAGTTTTTGTGCTTTGATCATGAACTCCCCTTTCTCTCCTCCCCATGCTCAGCCCCTTCGACATTAGTAACAACTCTTTCTGTCCATATATCTAGGAGCTCATCTTCTGTTAGCTCCCCTATAAAAATGAGATCTTCAAATTTCAAGTGCCTGACTGGTTTCATTCAGCATAATGTACTTTATATTAAACCATATCTTCCCAAAGAAGAGAATCTTGTATATTATAAAGGGTGAAGACTTCTCATTGTATGTATTTATCATCTTGAACATGTAGAGGTATTTTCTTAATTAAATATGGTGAATAATATCATAATGACCACACTAGAAATATCTCCTGTAGATTGATTTCAGATTTGCTAGATGTATCACCAGCAATGGTATTGCTAGACAATATGGTACATTTATCTTTTTAATATATCTCCATACAGTTCTCTATGATGGCTGAGCTAATGTGCTTTAGTTCATTTCCTAAGTTAATTTTTCAACATTTTTTTCCAGATTTTAAGTATATCCCATATAGTATTATAGACTACTATGAATTTATTTGAGGTATGCACAACACAGACATTAATAAATTTCTGTGATTGGTAAGTGGCAAATAGAATGACACTATATGCTGTTGAACAAAATAGGGCAGTAAGCATGTACAAAATCTAGGAGGGATCTTCACATGTTTAGGTAGAGGAAGGTAAGTAACATCTGAGGCAGTCAGATCCCTCACAGGGACTCCAGAATGAGCAAGTACAATTAAAATGAGTGCTGAAGGCTTATTATAAACAAAATGTAGATATATCTACCCATGGGAAAGCAAGTTCTAAAGTGATACTAATGAATATCTAGTATGGGTATATTTGAACATGGTGATCAGGACATGCGTGACACAAATAATTTATGTTTGAAAAAGCTGTATTGAAGAAGTGATAAATACTTTATTTGGAAAATTTTGAGGACACGTAGCCCTATTAAATAAAAGCAGGACATTTTGCTTTTCAGCCTCAGAACCAGGAGAAATAGATTCACCATTAGGCTGCCTCGATTCTAAACATGTACATCATTTACAGAAGAATACCTTACAAAGAATTTTTGCATTGCTTGTTTTACATCTTGTTCCTCAAACTATAGATGATGGGGTTCAGCATGGGAATGACAATGGTGTAGAATATGGACACCACTATGCCATGCTCTGGGGTGTAGTCTGAACTTGGTCTCACATATGTGAAGAGGATCATCCCGTGATAAACGCAGACTCCAGTTAGGTGGGAGCCACACGTGGAGAATGCTTTTCGCCTCCCTTCGGTAGAATGCATCCTCAGAATGGCCAGCAGGATGGAGCCTTAGGAAATCAGGACCATCAGGATAGCGACCATCTCAGTGGTGCCCAACAAGTAGAGGAGGAGAAGCTGGTTTGAATGAGTATCTGGACAGGAGATAGCAAGGAGAGGAGGGGCATCACAGAAAACATGCCTGATTTCATTGGATCCACAGAAGGACAGGCTAAACGTGGTCACAGTATGCACAGTGGCATGTAAAACGCCACCCACATAGGAAGCAGTGATGAGTGGCACATGAACTCTGGGTGACATATTTACTGAATACAGAAGTGGGTGGTAGATGGCTACATAACAATCGTAAGCCATTGCCGCCAAGAGAAATGATTTCGTGCTTCCAAAACTAGCAAAGAGAAACATCTGTGCTACACATCCTTGAAATGAAATGGATTTGTTTTCTGACAGAAAATTAACCAACATTTTTGGAGTCACAACAGTAGAGTAGCAGGCATCCAAGAATGATAAAGCACTCAGGAAATAGTACAGTGGGCTGTGAAGCTGCCCATCCACAGCAACAAGTACGACTAATCCCTGGTTTCCTATCAGAGTAAAAGCGTAGATTCAAGAAATACCAGAAACATGATTTGCAAGTCCAAATCATTAGTGAAACCCAAAAGTATGAATATTGTGATTTCACTCATATTCTTCAAAAGCACCTTGTATACATCCAAATCTGGTGATGGTCTTTCCATTTCAGTTTTCTTTGGAGGCTCTAAGGGAAATTTCCTTTGCCCTTTAGTTCACTGAACCATATTCACATGTATGTTTCTCTGAGTGGTGTAATGATTTTGTCAGTAGGCTCAAGGTGATCGGTGATAAAGACATTTGACCTAAATGGATGTCTTTTGAAGTAGAAATAAAAGAGAGAAAGAATTTAATTCTTTTTATCCCTGAATTTATTATACTAACATAATATGCTGCCTCTTATATGGATGGTTTTGTATCAATTTAATTTTTGTTCGAGTTTCAATGATCTGTTAGATGACTTTAAAATTCACAAAGGTGAGTAGAATGTCAAAGCCCAAAAATATTACAATGGAAAGAGTGCATCTGAGCACTCATCCTTGATTTCCCACAAAGTAAATGAAGTGCCCCCATTTTTATTGTTAAAATGCAAGCAAATCAATTTATATCATGAGACTGTGTGGGTTCAAAATGACAAAAAAATCGTCAAAGTTACCTAATTTTAAAATGTTTCCAAAAGATAAAAAATGAGATTTTACACTTGCACGTGAGGTTATCACATGGGGTTGCAAGGAAAACCATGCAATGCACCCCACCCCCAGCAGCCGTTTCCACAGATAGAGCAGGAGAGGGGAGCTAGAGGTAAATGCACTTTATTTGCAAATGAAATCATTGCCAATGTATTTTTAGACATTTTTCCTAAATGTATATAATGCAAGTTGTCCTTGTTTGACCTCACTAGTTTCTTGCATCACTACATTTTTTCAAATTTAATTTAACCACAAGGTGATGTGTTTCTCAAATTATTTGAGCTGTTTCCTTTCAAAATCTTTGAAATAACTTGGGGATGTGTTTTGTTGGAAAATTATTTGTGGCTATTAAATATTTATCATAATTGACTGTGGCATTTCTAACATAACTTGGAGATCAATTTCACTTGATAACTACTTAGAGGCCTTTGGTAAAATTTGAAAAATGCCATATCCTGTTATTTAATTTCAGAGTTTTCCTCTTAATAACCTCATAATTTTTCTCAAATAAGAAAAGTGCACAATACACCATCAACAAAAAAGGCAAAGTCACCTGTTTCTCACTGAAAACCTGAGTTCTAGAAATGATGAAATACAGGATCCACTCTCATTTAGGAGAAGGTCTCATTATGGGGCTGTTCTTTTTCTTTCAGCGCATTATAGACGGAAAACTTTTTTAGGAAGAGTAAAAACTTTGAGGTAGCGAGGTCCAGGCTGTTTTCAGAGACTTACGAGTGATTCATATTCATGATCTAAAAGAAGGCATACACACATACATCAAGAAGACAATTAACAAATGAAGCAACACTACCATTAAAAGAAAGCCATTACTGTATATTTTCCCAGATATTGACTCAGAGATCCAATTGAAATATTCATTGTAATACATGCAATAAATAGCTTAACAAGTGAGAAAGCACAGTAAAAGCAACAAAAACCAAGTCCATTCGATTTTTCACAGAACCTATACATGATTCATAAAAACACAGAGATCTCTTATAATAACATGTAGTTACTTGTTTTTAATTACCAAAACAATTGATAAATAATATATGTGTGAATTAATGGGTTGTCAAAATGTGACATGTACGTTTCTGTTCTAAAAAATTCTTATTTTCTCTTTCCAACTCTTCTGTCATGTTTGTCTCCATCTCTAACTCTGATTGGCTCTTTCTCTCTCTCTCTCTTTCTCTCTCTCTCTCTCTCTCTCTCTCTCTCTCTCTCTCATACACACACACAATCACACAATTAAGGGAATTTTTCCAAAATATTTATTATAGACATTGAGGACAAACAGGAGTTAAACAGGGAAAAAAAAAGAATATTATGCAAACAAATTTTTAACACTGTACAAATAGGCTGTCTAGTAATGGAATCAATTACAAAATAATTTTTTGAGACAGTCTTGCTATGTAGGTAGGGTAAGCCCAGGCTGACCTCAAATTCTCAGCACCCCTTCTACCACTGCCTCCCAACTGCTGGCATTACAGTTACGTGCCACCATTCCCGACCACAAAATATTTTTTGACTAACATACATAAGGAAAATTCCAGATACAACAGAATCAACCATCAATTTCCCGATGTGAACTACATCTGGATCCTAGAATCACATTACAATTATTTAGTGCTTAGCACCTGTGTAAGGTTAAAATTTTTTCGTCTTTTTCTAAATTAGAGAATCTCTAAAATTTGTCAAAATTGTGTTATGTAGCTAGTTGAACTTCATGAAATTTTAATTATAGGTGAAGGAACACAGATAGGAAAACTTCAAAATTTAGACAACAAAACAAAATCAAATTTGTATTAAGAGCATTGAAAAGTGAATCAGAAGCAAGACATCTATTCTTTTCCTTTATACACGCATTTGTTGGATGACCCAAAATATATCTTAAAATAAAGTTTTCCTAAGGTTTAAATCCAGTGAATCACAATATTCTGACATGCAAGACATTTAAAAATGAAGCTTTGTCACTGTTTCCTGCCTGTTGGCAGGCCAGTAAAATTATAGTGAGTTTATTAAATTGCTCTAATCCTGTCAGTGGAATGTTTTAGGGGACCCTTGATGTCTGTGATCGTCTCTGCAAACCAAGAATGCAGTCCGCATATGAGGGTTTATTTTATTGCAATTCGTGTCTCAGTTGAGCAATTATCCCTTTTACTGGGAAACCTGATTCGCAGTAACAAAATGGAAAGAGATTTAGCTACTTATCCAACATACGCTTCAAACAAATTTTCCATGAGCTAATATTTTAGTCAGTGAGAAATGATTGTGTTTACATCGAGTTGACTTCATTTTAAGAGGCGAGAGAGGCTTGAGAGCCTGAAGTACAGATACTGAATTTTCATTGTAACAAATGTTGCTCAGTCTGGAATACTAAACTAAAACCACTTGAAGTCTTGCGGTGAAAAATACATGAATAACTAGAAATAGGCGTGCACTGCAATAACTCAAGCCGGGCTCCCTAAGGAAAGTTAGGGCAGCAGCTGCCGCTCATCACCAAGCGTTTACGAAGCTTTAGAGACTCACAGGCGCCGTCTCCCGGCGCCTGCGCAGTGAGGTCCGCTGTTCAGAGCCCTGAGGCACAGCTGCCACAGCAGCTTCCTCAACGACGCAGCGAGACCGCGGCAGGAGCGGGGCTGAGCCCCGGGCTCCTCTTACCACGCTCCGCCCCGGCCCTGGCCACTGGGCTGGCCCCGCGGGGGGCGCTCTGAACGCAGCGGCCCCAGAGATGAAGGAGGGCAGCGACCTCGCATATCTCAGCGTTTTAAAGAAATGCAATTTAGATCCTCCGTGATATTTTACAAAGAACACTGAAGTCGTTTCTAGGTCACGTACCTGACTAGTAAGTAAATTGAAATTTATTTATGATTTTCATTAAGGAATTGAAATCATGATTGCAAGGTAAAATATACTCAATAACTGGCTTAAGAGTTAACTTTCTCTCTACGTGATTATTTTTCTTACAGATCACAGAGTCCTTTATTCTTTTGCTGTTCTTTTGGCTGTTATCTGTCATAAAGAAAATTAAATGAAATTTCTATTTTGCAAACTATGAAAAAAGTCATTTCTACTTTTCCCTGCAAAGCTTTTAGAAGTCGTGTTATTCAGCTTTGAGTTAATTCGAATCCTTTCTTAGGTTCAAATAGTAAGGTTTATACTTTTGTTTCAAAGTCAAGTTCATAGCTTCTAAAGTATTTCATGAATGATGAAATCCTCTCTTCTTACGTATGGAAGTGAACTGCTCCCTCACCTGTGTTACTCTGTGACCACCATGCAACTGGTTTTTTATTCAAACTCCAGGAGCTCTTCTTTAATGTCCTCGGGGATGTCCAAAGGTACATTCCTGGACAGAAAATTATCAAGTTGTGTTTATTCTCCAAAGGTAGCAAGCAACAGCTGCTTAAATACCAAACTACCTGGTGGAATTTATCTCATGAAGGTGTTGTATCCTTTAGTTGAAAAGTTTCCCTCCTTGGAAAGGAAACCTCATGACACAGGCCTTGTCTGAGCTCTGATTGTGGTTTTCTAGGTGACATTGAGGTGTCAGTGACGGCCTCTGCAAACCCATTTCCTCTTCCTGAGAATATCATTCGTGAATTCCCTCAAAGTCCTGCAGCAGATACATAAATAATGTAATATCAAATATGACCTTTGAAAGAATGTGTAATGCTGTTTAAATTGGAGTGTGCTATGCTGATTGGTAAGAGAAATCTTTTTAAGGTCACTGAGTATTTAATAGAAAAAAAGGAACACACAAAGAAGATGCATTGACAGGGAGTTGAAGCAGTGTACAGATAATTGTGATAAACATTGGAGGATTACAACTCCGGCAGAGATGGACATCAAAATTTTGAATGAGATATGGTCCTGTCTTATCTTAGGGAATCTGTTAATACATGGATTGGTAATTTTTTGTATGCTTAAGCAAATCAAAATCTTTTGTGGAATTTCAGGTTACTTACCTCTTACCAGCACATTCAAAGTTTTAAATTCACAGAAAGAGAAAGAGAGAGAGAGAGAGAGAGAGAGAGAGAGAGAGAGAAAGGGGGGGGAGACAGACACAGAGACAGAGAGACAGGTAGAAAGAGACAGAAACACAGAGAGACAGACAGAGACAGACAGAGAGAAAACAGACCTTGGTCTTACATCACATAGGAAATTAGTCAAATGTATAGATAGAATTTGAACATGTGGTCAGAAAGCATATTCCCAAAAAATATTCTTTGGAAAAAGATTCTGTCTTTGTGCTTAACAGTAAAGTTTTCTTAGAATAACACTGAAAGTCAGGAATAAAAATAAGATAAGAGACTTTACAAAAAGCGGGGCTGGGAATATAGCTCAGCAGCACAAGCACCTGCCTGGCAAGTGCAAGGTCCTGAGTTCGATTCTTGGTACCAAAAATAATAAAAGATTATGGCTCATACAGCCAACAATCAACAGAGTGAGGAGGGAAACTAATGAAGTGCCAAGTAGGAAATATTTGTAAACTATGTATTTAATATGAGATTAATATTGACACTAAAAGGAAACTCCTGAATTTATAGCATAACATTTAATTTATAGACAAATGACTTGAATATGATTTTCTTTAAAAAAATAAAATGGCCAAAAACTCTATAAAAATGTTTCACATTGTCAATCATCAGGTACAAGAAAATCTTAAGCACATTAAACGGATTCCAAAGAACACTGTTCATCCCTTGGGAGCATCTTGTAGGGCTTACCCAGAACTATTTGCATTTCTATTAGGAAGCCCAGCGCTGCACTGTTACACTGCTACTTCGAGTCAGCAGATAACTGGAGTCTTCTGGGAGCTGCGCCATGGCTTCCATCTGGGGTAGAAAGACTAAATTAGTCCCCATCACAGCCAGCCAAACCGGACTTTGCTATTCCTTGAGAAAGATGAAATTTCAGATAATTTGAAGAATGTTTTAAAAGACGTAACCTAACTGCAAGGACAATTATATTTTTTTCTATTTGTACTACGCATTTCAGTTGCTAAGCATTGTATGCTAAAGTCTAGTTATTGTTGCCCATTCCGTGTGGAAATCACGTGTGTTTCTCAAACTTTGGTTACTCACTATTCTATATAACAAGTACTATTTTTCTAGAAAACAAGAAAAAGTATACAAAGAATTGAAGTTATGTTTGAAGAGGTAAATAAGAGTCTCCTGGTTGTGCACATGTGTTCCTTCTCATGACAGTGAGGATGATTTCAAGTAATGACAATCAGGAGTCTAACAATAGAAGAGAAGAAAACATTCGACAAGTTTGACTGTCCTGTTCATTATATTGCATGAATAACAAAGCAACTTTGTAAAATTACTGTCAGAGCAATGCGACCTAGAAGTCGTTTCATATATTATGTATTTCAGAGTATTTCATTAGTTTTAATGGCTCAAATTATGTCTGAACAATCAGATTTTTGCTTTGTTTCTCAGCTGAGAGGGAAGAATCCTCTTGGAGTGCAGAACCAATCTGTCAGCACATTCTTCAATTAAAGTTCTTTGAAGGATTTAAATTTAAAGTGATTTGTCCTTTAATATTGACACCAATCTTGTTAAGCAAATGCAAATGTTCTCATTTTATAGGTGAGTATCGTATTAGCACATCGTTCTACATACTTGCTTACAGTCCTAGAATTCTGCCTCTATTCTCTTTTCCTGATATACCATATGTGTTCTGATATCAAAGTAGTTAGTTGGTCACTGACTTGGTGTATGCAATGAAGAATGCAGAAAGGGGTAATATAATTCAGTGACACATTACGAGGTTGACCTGAAGGTTTAGGAAATGGTACCAGATCAGACCCGATGTAGACACCTCTTTGATGGTCGACTCTGAAGCCAGGTCTATGAGCACTCTGCTGTCTCTCATGCCCCTATCTTTAGACCCACTGCTGAAAAAATAAGAATTGGTAAAACACACACACACACACACACACACACACATGCTCCTACACAAGGAAATACACATGGGAATAGTCCCTGTCCTTAAGGGTCATACTCCTCATTATTATTTCATAATAATATGAACTGTAATTTTTCGATACCTTCTGTTTTGTTCTGTGAGTTTTCAACAGGAAGAGTATCACTGAAGTTACTGTGTTTGTTTTGAAGGGATTCCTAGAGGGTCTCGAACTGCACATCATTCACTTCTTCCTTTTACTAGCAATTTCTCCTTTTGTCGTCATGGGAATTTAGGACACATTACATTTCTCACTGGGAATTCTGTCCTGCACAACCAAATACTTTTTCATGTGTGTGTGTTTGTGTTTTCTTTCAGCAGATGCCTGATACTTCTCTGTTACCATGAAATACTTGACTAAAATTATGTCGAAGAAGAAAGTCAAAACAAAAAGAAAAGAAAAGGAGAAAGAGAAAGAAAAACAAAACAAAAAGGAAAAGAAAAAGAAGGTCATTTCATACCATCAATGTATGAAAGGGCTGATTCTGGCTTTAATGTTTGGAGAAGCAGACTGCTTGTTCTTCGCTGCATTGGAATACATTCTCCATGCAGCCATGGTGAGACCAATTCTCTGTTTAGTAGGTGCAACACAGAGTCTATGTGCCATAATATTTATGGCCTATGTTGGTGAAATTCTGCATGCTATTTTACACATAATAAATGCATTCAGTCTATCCTTCTATGGATTCAATATAATTAGACACATCTACTCTGATTTCTCTCCTCTCTCTGCAACTTTGTGTTCTGACACACACACTCCTTTGTATTCCAGCATGGATGCTCTACTGAGATATCCTACACACTAATAATCCTGTCATCTTATGCTTTCCTCCTGTAGCTTTTGTGATGATGCAGTCCAACAATGGAAAGCGAAGTCTGTTCTACATATGGTTCTCACTTAAGTGGAGTGTCCACTTGTCATTATACTGTTTTTTTTATGCACGAGAGAAAAATCCTAACAATACGGTATAAACTCAGAACATCTCCTACCCCAAAGCATCCCTGTACTATGTATTGGGATTTGACTCCCCAGTGGATGGATCATCCATTGTATGTCATGTGTTTCTTGCCTTCGAATATCAGAACTCTATTACTGTTGCAACTCCAAAAAATACCACTAAAATGAACCTAGTATATGTGTTTATATTTGCAATTGTAATGTAATATGGGAGAAATCATTCAACACAACTTTATAACAGTGATTTATTTTATGGATTGATATATGTAAGTTTGCATCATGTAGAATAATTATTAATATTTGAATAGAAGACGACACAGACTTGAGAAGAGAGATACAATCATATATTTCCTTAGTTAAACCATAGCATACTTGGCTATCAATCCATAGCATACTTTATAACATGTACATGAAGAGATTTACAAAGATAAAATCTATTTTTAAACTTTAATAATGATCTACAAATTATAAATGTAAAGTCTTATCAAACACACTTACATATCAAGGAATTACACATAGATGTTGACCTTAAAATTATGTTGTATATTTAGCCATGACAGATGGTAGATATTGAAAAAACTGTAAGGAATAAGGATCAATATTTGTTGAAAGAGGGAAAGACTTCTAGGGCTACCGATTCTGTTAAACATGAATTTGTGTTAAAAACGCCAGTTAATATGAGCATGTGCTTTGCATCTAAAATGTGTCCCAGATATCTCCTGTGTTCAGAGGTCAGGCTTCTGCAACATGATTTAATCAGGGAGGTGCTGTTTCACAGGTGAATGTACCTTTGGGATCCATGTTCTTATTCAAAAGAGTAGGTCACTGTTGGCATGATCCTAAAGGGCATGCTCCTGTCCCTGGTTCCTCCCCTCTCCAATCTCTTTCTCTGTGTCCTGGTACCATGGGTTGAACAGCTTTCTTACCATACTCTTCCACCATGTCATTTCTGTTTTGAAGATGAACAGCCATGAACTGGTCCATTTGAAATTGTGAGCTAAAATAAAATTATCCTTTAAGTTGTGTGTGTTGGATATTTGTTCCCAGCAATGTCAAAATAACAAAGTTTATAAAGGCAATTGTATTCTTACACAAAGTTCATTAGGAAAATGAATATATTTCAATTTAGGAAAACACACAGTATCCTTTTGTATCTATCAGAATTCTTAAGGTTAGTAGAATTGCCTTAGTGTGTTACGTTTTTTTTTTGAGGCACCGGGGATTGAACTCACAACCTTGCACCTGTCAGACAGGCACTTAAGTCACTGAGCCAAACTCCCAGCCCTGGTTTTTTTGAGGCAGGGTCGCACTGTGTAGCTCAGGCCAGCCTTGCACTCACGTTGTAGCACAAGCCGGCCTCGAACTCACAATGCTCCTCCTACCTCAGCCTCCCAAGTGCTAGGATTAAAGGTGTGCACCACCACGCCCAGCTGTGTTACATGTTTTAAAAATTGTGTGATGTGTGAAAGACACTGCTCTGATCCTGCTAATCCTGAAACTCTATATAACTGAAGCTATAATAAGCTAATTTAAGTAAATTTAAAAATTCCATGCATGTAATGGACAATATGTGCTACCAACATAGCCCGTGGCCAGCTGGGCGTGACTGCGCTACTGTATCCCAGCCTGCTGGACGGTGGGGATAGGAAGAGCACAAGGTCGTCCCTTGCCTGGATAATGGAGAAATTCAGAGACTCCATCTCAAAATAAAACATTATAAGAAGGCTCAAGATGTAGCCTGGTTTCAAGACCCTGTGTTAAATCCCCAGTCAAAATTAAGTATTTTTATTCAAAACACAATGAAGGTGCTAACCATATCTAAACACAATTAATGTAATTTATTAAGTTAAAATCCACATGCCACACAATATACTATTTTACCTGTTTCAGTGCAACTACCAGATTCACTACGTTGTGCAAACAAATTTCTCCATTTCTAAAACATTTCCATCAATACAAAACCAAACCAAGCAATTTCACTCTCTCCCTTCAGACCCTGGGCTCCATTTCTATGTACTTAATTTTTAAATTCTGGGTGTTTCATATAAAACATTCATATTAAAGGTGACACTTGTCTCCTGGATGCTTTGAATTAAAAGTATTTTTTAAATTGATACATGATATAGCATGTTTTTAAAAAATTATTTTGTTTTGCTTAACAGTATATCTATACCTTTAATTGCAAATGCACAATAGAGTACAGTAATTCCCTGACTGACAAACAAGTTCCCCTAGAGGGAGGTTGTTCTTAAGTATAGTTTGTTTGTAAGTCCTACAAAGTGACTCTTTTATATTTTGACACAAATAAACAGTATAAAGTTTAAACTACCAAAAGTCACACATGCGCACACACAAACACAAACACTGGAACCTATCTTTACTTTTACAGTTACCTTAAAATGGCAAGGTAGGCACGTGGGCTACTTCTTCAATTTCTTGCATCTATGAATATTGGTAGGGCGATATCCTTCTTTATCTGTGAAAGTTTGCAACTTGATTGTTTGTAACTCAGGAAATTACTTTTTTATAGACACATAAAATACATAAAATACATCCCTGGAATTTATTCATTTTTCATAACTATTTTCCCATGACTGTTTCTGTACAACTCCTGATTTTTTGCACCTCGTGCCCTTTGCAGCTAGCACCCTTCTATCTGACTCTCTACCTTCGAGTGTGTTAGATATTTCACATAATTAGAGTTGTCTGTAGTATGCAGCCTTCTGTGACTTTGTTTAGCATAATGACCTACAGATTCATCTATTTTTTTCATGTATGGAGGATTTAATATTTAATGCTAATTGATGTTGTATTGCATGTATAAGTCACATTTTATTTCACCATTATTCTATCAATGGATTTTAAGGTTCTTTCACATTGTAGTTATTTTGAATTTGGGTACAATAAACATGAAGATTCTAATGTATTTTTAAGACTGTAATAGAAGTTTTTGTAGGTAAAACACAGATATTGGGTTGTGGGCCATTTAGTCAATTAATACACGGACTCACATTATTTCCACACTGTCTCTGACAATTAGCAGACAACCTCCAGGAATTCACTAAATTCTCAGATGCTTCAGGGATAATCACCAAACAGTTGCATGGTTTTCCCTCGGGGAGAATCTCAAAAGGTAAAAAATACAAATCCATAAATTGTCTTCTGAAATCATTGTTAAAAAACACATGGAAAAACCAAGAGAGAATTTTAATTACAGAGGACACAGAAAAGTTTCTAGGAATTGCCGTATATTACCAGTATCTACACAGGTGGTCAGAGTTTGGTAAGTCTTTGACCTCTGAGGTTTGTGTGTGTTCTTTCTCCTACCCCATAACTTCCTGAGAAGCTGTAGGAATTCTACTTTTGGTTCTAACTTTATATATTTTCAAATACCTTGAGAGTATAAATACCTTCAACACATGTTGTGTGTGCGCTTATAAAATATATAATTTTCTACATTATGAGCATGCATATAGAGTCGTATATATTTGTACATTGTCCTGTGTAATGGAGGTCAAAAGTGACCTGAGGTAAAGCATAAATAAAGGGCCGCAGAGTTTTTCTCTAAGGCAGAATTGGAAGCTCCCAGGATTCAGTGTCTCAGCTGACATCCTTCCAACACCTATTCACTCTAAGTGTGTTTTGGGGAATCCAATAGAAATACATTCAAATGGGTGATTAGGTAAATACATTCTGCAAAAGGATCTGAATATATTTAATATTTTAAAAATAAAATTCAAATATTTAGTAAAGATAATTATCTATGACAAAGCCATTTACCTGTTCCATTGAACTATGAGGGAACTATGAGCTTTTGTCTTTCTTTATAGAAAAATAGGCAATTAACTTTTCATTGTTTGCCCTTTTTTACTTTTCATGATTACAAATTAAGACAAACAAAAGCAGGATTCTTTTTCTTAGTCGTTTTGTTAAAAGCATTCTTCTAACATTGTCACTGGAAATTTTTTTAATAAATCTAAATTATGAATGGGGAGGACATAGGGTTATGTTAGACACCAGGCAGCTCTGACAGCATAAGCAGCATTCTGTGTAAGGTAACAATAAGCTGTGCCTACTTACATTTATATTTAATTTTATGTAACATCATTTCTTTCATCTGACTTACAGATTAATTTTACTACAATTTTAAATATCAAGTGTGGCAATTCTGTTTCTTAGTTAAGGAAACATTGGCATAATTTTTTACAATGGTAAGAATGATTTTACCTTAAATGCCATGCATTCATTTGTATGTTATGTTTTGCAATCTCTGGAAACATCTCTTAGAAACATATGGTTAATTTTATTTTATTACACATCTATTACTTACTATGTGTTATGTGTTATTGTATTTATTTCTTATGAATCTAGTGTACAGAAAGATTTCAAATCACTTCTAGGAGGCATATACATCTCAGAATTTAGTGTCTGTCTAATATTTTATGCCATAATAAAAGCTTTATGCAATGTACACATTTATTAAATTTATAGTAAAAATATATGCTATATTTATATATGCTATATATATTCTATAATGATAATACAATTCAGGGAAGCTTAACATTTAAATAAATTTATATGCAAGCACTTTACCTTACAGTTTTCTTAAAATACCTATGAAGAAGAAGATAAGTAATTCAAAACAACAGTATACTCTTCATTCAATTTTGAAAGTGGCATGGGGCAGGTGTGATGGGATCAGGACTGAGATGTGTAGCACGTATTTATTCTGTTTCATCAGTACTTCATTTGCTTAATGTTTTATCCCAAAGAATAGAGGCCCATTTGCAGAAGAATGTGTGTGTGTGCATATGTAAGGAGTAAGGGACTCTAACCATTTAAAGAACAAAATTAAACTAAGGAAAAACCTGCACATGATCATAGAGAACTACATTCAGGTCACCTGATGCTCTGAATTTTTTATTCAACCATCATCTTTGCCAACAATGCTTTAAAATTTATTTTGATTTTGTGTTTGAGACTAAGTACTTCCAGCGAAGTTACCTCACCATAGCAACCTTTTTGTACGTTAATATAAGGAATGCCATTGATTATGCACACAAATGCACATATTTTTGCAGGTATGTTTTTTGACAAAAAGACAAATTTCTGCTGTGATCTTTCTGTCTTTTATTCATAAATCTGATATGTGTTAACCATTTCATTTGTAACACCTGCAAGTATATGTATTTTAAAAGACTAGGTTTTGAAGTATTAGCTGTGACAATATAAGAAATGTTGTATTTATTTCTACAATTCATTGTTAGAAACTTCTGATAATTCATTGGCATATGCATTATGTCATTTCATGATATATAATGAATAGGTACCACAATATGATTGCAAGTATATAAATGAAAACCAACAATTAGACAACGCTACGATCATTACACCTTAAGCAACATGCCAAGTTTTCACTTTATAATTTTGTCCCATGGACCTGCATTTCTCTATCTGATTCCCTGTTTATCTATAATTTCAAGGTTTTTTTTTCCCAGTTCAGAACAGTTAATGCTTTAGCTAAAGTTTAGGGCTCCCTATTCAATATACTAAGATGGATGGCATCTTATCCTCCCTCTAACAGTTAGATGCCCAGAAAAATCCACATCACATTGGTAACAATCAAGATGTCTCTACATATGGAAAGTGTTCTTTGTTTGGTGAGTCAAGTCATCTTTCTTGTTTAGCTACCTGCCTACTTCTGTATTATCACTTTGTAATGGTGCATGAGTATCATAAAATTGACATTTGAAAGTTAGGATACATCTTATTTACATTACGTTTGCAAAATTAGTCTCCCATGTGAAAATACTTTTTTTACAATGTCTGTCTAGAATTTGTTTTGTGACAAATGTGGATGGAGGAGCACAACCTCACAGTGGTGACCCAGTTCATGCTGCTGGGCATCACAGATCGTCCTGAGCTGCAGGCTCCACTCTTTGTGCTGTTTCTCATCGTCTACCTGACCTCTCTGGTGGGCAACTTGGGCCTGATCGTCCTCACCCAGGTGGACTCCAGGTTGCAAACCCCCATGTACTTTTTTCTCAGGCACCTGGCTCTCACTGATGTTGGCTACTCTACAGCTGTGGGACCCAAAATGCTGGTAAATTTTGTGGCAGATAGAAATACAATTTCTTATCATTTCTGTGCCACACAGCTGGCTTGCTTTCTTGTTTTTATTTGTAGTGAGCATTTTATCCTGTCTGTCATGTCCTATGACCGCTACGTGGCCATCTGTAAACCTCTGCAGTACACTGTCATCATGTCACCAGGAGTATGTTGGGTACTAGTGACGATTCCTTATCTCTACTGCACATTTCTTTCTCTTCTAATTACCATAAAAGTTTTTACTTTGTCCTTCTGTGGATACAATGTCATCAATCATTTCTACTGTGATTGTATCCCCTTGATTTCATTGCTCTGCTCAGATACTCAAGAAGTTGAATTTATAGTCACGGTACTTGCAGGTGTTGATTTGATTTCCTCTCTTCTGGTGGTCCTCATGTCCTACCTGCTCATCTTTGTGGCCATTCTCAGGATGAACTCCGCAGAGGGCAAACGCAAGGCCTTCTCCACCTGTGGGTCCCACCTCACCGTGGTCACAGTGTTCTATGGGACTTTGCTGTTTATGTATATGCAACCCAAGTCCAGTCACTCCTTTTTCACTGACAAACTGGCTTCCATATTTTATACATTGGTCATCCCCATGTTGAATCCTTTGATCTATGGCCTGAGGAACAAAGATGTAAAATGTGCCGTACAAAAGACATGGAAAAACCTGTCTGGTGTCTTTTCTTAAAGGATACATGCACTTTAAATCCTTGAAATTAGGTCTGGATAGGGACCTGTCCTGTTTCCCTCCAGAGTGTGGCAAGAGTGTATTCAAAGTTTGACCTTCTTTGTAGTAAATATCTAAATGATTTTAGTACAAAACTAAATAAACACTAAAAGGCTTTGCCTCCCTAAAGAAGACAGCTGAGTCTTAAACCTGATAATTGAGAAAATTCTCTAGGACAATAGAGGTCCATAGATGACAGGGTCACAGAGTAGAGTTTTATGCTGTGTGGGAATAAGGAAGAATAGTAGAAATTTAAAAATATTCTTTATGGTATTTTTAACTATTAGAAATTTTTGCAGGGTCTATGTTTGACCTTATGTGCTTCTAGATTTTTAATCCCACTTTTAATTGTTCTGGGCTCCATCCTATTTGTGGGTTCTGTCAAATTCATACAGCTGCATGCAGCATGATGATTTCAATGAGTCCATCATGTGCAGGATCTACAGTGTCCCTGTTCCTCCTCAGATCTTAGTCTCCTCTTCTCTCAGCATTCCACTTACTTGTTTATAGAACAGAAACAGTGTCTACTAAATGAGTATACTTGGTTATATATTAACCAGTAGACTCCTTGTGGCATACAATTTTGTCTAATTCAGTGCATGTGCAAATGTGTACATATACTCAGGATGGTCCATTTCACAGGCAGAGGATATACAGTCCCTGCTCTGTGTAACTGAGTTGGAGGAGGCCTGCAGATTAGAATCAGAGGGTGACCTGTGATTATAATGGACATTTTCAACAACAACAAGTATATATCTATATCTATATATCTATATCTATATTTATATCTATATATTTTTTAAACCTTTCAATAGAGCCTCACAGAGCTTTGTGTTTAGTTTTGTTTTTGACAGTTTGGATTGTCTTTACTTGTTTGTTCACTCCTTACTGCCAGTGTTCAGGTTTATGGCCATTCTTTCTTACATTTATGGAGAAAAGGATGAACTCATTTAGGTGCAGTGTTCTATGTATTTGCATAGGACGCCTGCTGAATGATGAAGTAAGTAGATCCGCTGCTCAGCTTCCTTGTGTCTTAACACTGCTCGCGTGTGGCTCACACAGCAGTGCTCCATCTTCCTTAGCATCCATCCTTTGTAGAAATCTGATGATCCCACATCAGGAAGCAAACAGGCAGAATCCAGTGATTTGAACTCAACTGTGCTTCTTGTGAGAGTTTTGTGTGAAATGTACCTATTATGTGCTATCAATGTGCTTCCTAACTTTTTAATTTTTATTAACTCACACAAAATAATATATCATTGAGAACCTACACCATTAGTAATCCATGGTGTACTAAAATTACCTGTGTAGCATACAAATTGAATAAGATTGTTTATTGGAATAAATAAATTATATGTATATTATAATATGGAGATCAATATCACCAAATAGTTTTAGTGTTGATTTTGTTATTTTTGTGAGAAAATCATATATTGCAGTTTTAAAAATTTGTTTATATAAGAAATCCTAACTTTTATGAAAATAAATGTATGATGACATTAGAAAAAGTGAAAAATGTTAAAATGAGTTGTGGATGGATCTTACTGTGGAATTATTAAAATTAAAATAAAATTATTTTGGATCCTCCAATTAACACTAGTGAACAATTGTGGCTTTTACAATATAGGTGAATGTTTCTCATACCTGAATTTGAAGAAAGAAACTGGGTAAAAAACAAGCCAAGGACACAGTTCTAAATTAAATGGTGGTCATACTTTAGATAATCCATCATGATAAACTACAACAAAATGTGTTGAATGTTTGGCATTTAATTTACCCTAAAATTAATCTTCATTTCATTATTACATGGGTTCATATGCTGTTTCAAAAAGGTTGACTTTTTTATAGAGAATATAAAATTTTAAAATCCAGGAATATCATATGATTAAAATATTTGATAAATGTATTTCAATAAGTAAAATTTCTTACTTTCTCAAATAGTTATGTAAGAATTTTGATACAGTGTAAAATGTAAAAAACAAATATGTTACAAACCCTCAGAGTGTGTGTAAATAGCCAATCTGTGGTTACAGTAGAATTTTAAGCAGTAGGGCATTGTTTCATATTATTTCTAGAGAAACTAAGAATCATAATAGTAAAAAAAAGTCATGATGAAGAGAAAGTCAAAATCAAACATGTATAGAACTCTCTACACTGTATTCCCATCCACAAAAACACTCTTAATACCTTGATTTCTACTAAAAGTTTAGGTAAAGAAGTGTAACTAAATCCTAGAAATTCTTGTGAAAACTAAAGAGAAGACCCATATTATGATTTGAACCAGGTGTCCTTACAGAGCTTCATGCCTGTAGAGGTGGACTTTTAAAAGGTGATGGAAATAGGAGAGCCCTACTGCTGACTTCTGCTTAAGAGGTGGGGTTTGTTCAGAGGACGGGTCCTGGGTCATGACTGGGGAGCACATGTCTCACTTCCTGGTTCCGGCCTTCTCCTGCTTCCTGACCACCATAACCTGGGCAGCTTTCCTCTATGCAGCCCCTTGCACCTTGCCTTTCTCCTCTGGAGTCACAAACTGTGGGTTGAAGACATTGCCAGAAAATCCTTTTCCTGCTTTACATTGTAGGGGTCTGTTACTCTGTCCCAAAAAGGAGAAAATGACTAAGACAGTATGTTTTCAAAAACTTTGATGAGCACTATCTAAATATCAAAGACAGACAAAGCCATCATACTAGTGAAATTTCCAAATGAGGTGTTAGTTGATGAAATTAGCAATATGCAAAAACATTAACATACTAAGCTTACACCAGAAATTTATATTTGATTTTACATTCAACACCATATTCATGTATATGACATCTCAATAGATACCAAAAATTTATATTCCAATGTACATCAGTGACAAAGCTTTGACTAAACTCCTATGAAAATTCAACTTCATAAGACTGATAATGCTGTCTTCCTTCTCTCTTCTTTTTTATTTATTATTTTTGTTATATCACAAGAGCTATTTTATTCCTTATGAGCTGGGCTTAATGTTTAACTCTAACAGAAAAATCTTCTTAGAAAATGTAATTCAAACAAGTGATATTACCTTGAATTTGGACTCAAAACTTTAAGTTTCACATCAAAAGTATGTGCAGAGCACTACCTCTCACCGTGTATTCTGACCCTGGTATCTCTGCTTTGTTTAGAAGGTTCACTCCAATGTTGTTCCCATGAACCCTTCCTTCAAATGATTAAATTCAATTGTTGTAACCAATACTCATCACTTGTGTATTTCCCAGACCTGCATAAAGGTACATGCATGTGTACATGTATGTGTGTGTGCTGATGTGTAGATACTTATATTTAAGCTTAAATATGAGAAACATCTTTAAATATAAATGAAAATCCCAAAATGTGATATATTCATACAATTTTTTGTCTGTACAATGAAAAGAATCACAAACATAATAAAAGAAACCACAGCCTAGAGAAATAGATAATTATGCAAGAATGGAATTATAATAGAACGAAAAGTAAAATCCATAGGATAATGAGGAAATGTCAGAATATTAAAGATTAGTAGAATCCCCTTAGTGGGCTAAACTACATTGAAAATCTTGGACAAGCAAAGAAAGTTGGCAGATGGGGAAAATCTCCAAGGCTGCATATTCCCAGTCACACCATTTGAAATTCAGTCAAGCATCAAACAAACTTTAGAAGAGTTAAGGCCTTCAGAAGGCATGAAGGAAAGGGCACTGTGCATTTTCCTTCCCACAGCTCTAAGCAGACAGCACAGAAGAAAGATGCCTCCCCCTTGTGAGAGGAAGAAAGAATGGAGTCCAGGCTTTAAGCTGAGCTCAGGTCCTCCCTGCCACAGTGAATCCTATTGATGGAAGAGTCCCAGCCCTATGTGAAGGTCTGGCCCTGCAGGCTGAGTCACTGGCCCTGAGTTACTGAGGTTACAGAGACCCCCCAGGCCTCAGGGAGCAAGACAGAAAGTGAGACTCTGCCCATGGGGGAGCAGGGTGTGAGTGTGAAAGCCAGCACACTGCCTGTCCTAAAGCTCAATGCCACTGAGTGAAATCCTGCATGAGGAAGGAAATAAGAAGCCCTGGATGAACAACAGGGCCCAGAGACAAAGCCTCCAGCATCATGATCTAGAAACTCATTTGCTAGGGTAGGAGAAGTTACTTAGCATGGGAATCTGTCCTGAAACTCAATGCAGGGCAGTTGGGATCTTAACAGCCCCAATCCCCCACCTTTCCAGGAGTGGACTCTGTGCCATCCCTGGTCCCAGCAGAGACACAGCTGCAGTGCATCCACCACCATCATATGCACTGGCTGTAGGATCTGTGGCCAGAGGAGACCTCAGCAATAGGCAGCACACAGCAGTGTGGGCCATGGACTTTCCCAGCACTGTGCTGGTCTTACAGGCTGTAGACTGAGGATGTGACATAGTTTGTGTTCTTGGAAGACAAGGACTTAACATTGGAGTCGAGGTCCGGTGGGTATTTGACCCAGAACCAATCAGAATTCTTGATTTTAGCCCAACGACAGTGGAGAAGACAGGGGAACCTAATGGTGTCCAAAAAGAAAGTTTTTTGCTGCATTGACTATCTTTTCACAATAATCTCCCTATTATTACTGAACAGCCACAAAACATGAGCAGTCATCATTTGAAATATGGACTCCTGTTTCCATCTAGGGCGTTGGCACAGAAAATGGCTATGGGATCAATAAAAGGAGCACATTGCTTAGATTTTCCAAAAAGACAAGCACAAAGCTAATTTAGAATGGTTAGCATTAAAACTCAGTCATTTAATGACCTTATAATATCACATGCCCACAGAAATAAAAAATTTCAAGCAATGATGATCTTGTGTAATGGTCAAAATTTCCCCTCATACATCAATAGTTCTCAGGATGGGAGAAGTCTCAAAGGACAATTTAAAAAGAAGTCAGTTCCTGCAAATAGGTGCTTAAATGATCTGGTTGCCTAAATAATGAATTGCATGTAGTAGGCACATTACAATATTCACAACAAAGAAGTGCTCAAAGGTAACCCCAACTGGAAGATTTTGCTTTATTTGCATATCGCTTGCATGCAGTACTGTAATATGTAACATAAAAAAAAGTTACAGTACTGTTCTTTGCAGTATAACTAGCAAAAATAACAGTGCTGTATAAACAAGGTGCAGTGTACGAAGACATTGTATGCAAAGAGATGTGCCAAAAAAAAGTCATGACTTGTAAGTCTCAATTGCTGTTCATAAGTCCTTTAAAAGTGCACACCTCAGTTTGTAAGTCAAAACAGTTATAAAGGAGGGCTTTAAATGAAGAATATCTCTATGCAAACATATTCAGCATCCTTGATCATCAGATAAACGCAGACCTCAAGTATTTTAAGCACTGTAATATTAAATGGTAAATATGCACAGTGTTAGCAAAAAATTAAAAATTAAAACATTTCAAGCAGAGTCAAGAAGTCTGCTAATCAATACACAGCAGCAGATTAGGCCTTATTCCAAGACATATACCTTTTTCATTATGAAGTAAATCATTATATTTCTATTTGGAGATAACTAAGACCTATTCCCCTAGGCAGGGCTGTCGACTTCATCAACAGTGAAATGACTGTATAAAAATAATCTCACTGAGGTGTCTTCACATGGTACACACACTAGTGTTTGCTGTTCCTTATGTAAGAGAGATTTTCACATAATTTGAAATGTGCATTTGTGGAGCTAGAACCTAAAATTTAAGGAATATCTAAGTCATTTTTAGGAAATACTTTGCTCCTAAATACCAACCATTCAGCATTGCTTATGTACTCCCAGTATGAATAATATGTACCCATTAGGATCTAATTTATTCAGAATTTTGCATGAAAATTTGAACAAACAGCATTTGAAAAGAAACAAAACAATAGCATGCCCACAGCCCTGCCATCTGCTCAGTGGTTGTCTCTGTTTTCTTTGATCCAGACCATGTCCTGACCCCTTGTTGAGGCTGGGGTCCTCACTGCCTGGGTCAGGGAAGGAAATGTCCAAAAATGGGCTCTGCCGTGCAAGCTTGGCCCTGTTGCCAGTCCATCTGGTTTCCCTATGCCCTGTGCAAAGGATGGAGAGTTTCTATTTTACCTTCGTCATTCATCTTTACTCATTACATTTAAATTATTTTTTATGAACTCATTTGTGAGTCCCTTTATTTATTAATTATTAGGATACATATAGAAAGAGGAGAGAGAGAGACACATAATCTTTTCTTTTTTTGAGATGCAGTATTGTTTTTATCCTTTTTCTGTTTTTACAATAAAAAAAATCAGAGAAAAATCTTCACCAAGGCATACAATAATCAAAATTCCATAAATTCATTCCAAAAGCAGAATATTAATAGTTGCTGGAGAAAAACAAATTACTTATAAAGGGGAGAACATGAGAATTACAGCACACTTTTCAACACAAACTATTAAATCAAGCAGAGTTTGGAGTGAAGTATTCCAAATTCTGAACGAAAATAGCTTCCATCCAAGATCGATGTACCCTACAAAACTGTCTTTCAAAATTAATGGAGAAGTAAGATACTTCCATGAAAAAGACCACCTGAAGAAGTTCATGACCACCAAACCAGCTCTATAATACATTCTGAAAGATGATCTTGAGAGAGATAAAAATGTGCACAATTGAAGAACACCAGCAGACAATAGAAGACACAATAGAAGACATTGAGCAGGGTAAGCAATGAAACAGAGGGGAAAGACAAGAAACCAATAGCAGAAAATAATATAACAAAGACAATCCAATATCTGTCAGTTATAACTATCAATGTAAATGCACTCAATTCACCAACCAAAAGAAACAGAGTGGCAGAATGGATCAAGAAACATGTCTAACTCAAAAAGAAATTGATAGACTGAAAGTCAGGAGATCAAAAACAATATTTAATATGAAAAGAAGCCAGAAAAAATGAGGGGCAGCTATTTCATTAGCAAACAATGTGAACTTCAACCCAAGACTGACCAAAACAGACAAAGACATACTTGTTAAGGAAAAATTCAAAGAAGAACTGAGAACAACATAAATGTATATGCACCAAATATGGGAGCACCCAATAAATAAAAGAAATATTAATAGACATGGAAAGTCAAAGAAGCACAAACACACTCATAAGGGGATGTCTTAACAGCCCACCATCACAAATAGATCAACTAGACAGAACATAAACATAGAAGTATCAGATCTGAACCAAACCTGTGAACAAATAGACTTAATAAATGTCTACAGAATGTCGCATCCCATAACATCAGAATAAACACTTTTCTCTGCAGCATACGAGATGTGCTCCAAAAGAGAGCACACATTAGCTCACAGAACATGCTTCAGTAAATTCAAATGACATGAAATGATCCCATGACTATTATCTGACCATAGTGCAATGAAATTAGAAATCAATAACCAAAGATATAAAAAAATTCCATACACACATGGAAATTAAATAACACTGTATTGATCAACAAATGGATCACAGATGAAATTAAAAGAAATTAAACAGCTTCCACAGCTAAATGATAATGACAATACAACATACAGGAACCTATGGGATGCAATTAAACAGTCCTAAGAGGGAAATTTATATTGGTGAATACCTATTTCAGAAACACAGAATGAGTTCAAATAACCTAATGCTGAATCTTAAACTTCTAGAAAAAGAAGTCAAGCCCAAAGGTCATACAAAGGAGGAAATTATAAATAAAGAACATAGCAGAAATTAATGAAGTTGAGACTAATAAAACAATGCAAAGAATCAATGAACATAACCACTAATTCTTTGAAAGACTCAATGAACTTGATAAACCCCTAGCCAACCTTATCAAAAAGAAAAGACTCAAATTCATGTAATTACGAATGAGAAGGGTGAAATCACCACAGATCCTTTGGAAATCCGGAGGATCATTAACACTTAATCAAGACCTTTACTCTAAGAAAATGGACAACACAGAAGAAATGGAAAGATTTTCAGATGTATGTGAACTACCAAAGCTGAATCAAGAAGATCTAAAAATTCTAAATAACCCAATATCAGTCAAAGAAATTGAACATGTACTTAAATACCTACCAACAAAGAAAAGCCTAGGTCCTGATGGAAATACAGCTGAGCACTACAAGAAATTTAGAAAGGACCTAATCCCATTACTTCTGAAAGTAATGAAATTGAAAGGGTAACAATACTCCCAAATTGATTCCTGGAATCAAGTGTTAACTGGATTTCAAAACCGTACATAGATCCAGCTAAAAGCGCCTCTGAAGCCAACACCTGGGCAGCATGGCAGGAGGGTGAAGAAGGCGGGAGCAATGACCACTGGGTGTGGCCTCTGCAGAAGCCAGCTCCTCTGTTGGCTTGTTAGTTTTTCCCCTTAGCTGTTTCCTGATGATAGGAGTTTAAAGCGACGTTCTCATAAGTAATCATAGAGGCCTTAAGGAACACCAAACACTTAAGCACATTACAGGTTATAGGCAAAGGGGAAAAAGCGTCCATCGCCACTTTATGACAATGGGGCCATATACTGTGGAGACCTGAATCCACCTCAACAGAGGCCTGGGATCCAGCAGGGAGGAAGGGTACCCGCATGCAGTAGCATGTACAGGAGGACGCGCCTGTGCAGTAGGGAGTATAGGAGGACGCGCCTGAGGTAGCAATACAGGAGGATGCGCCTGCGCAGTAGGGAGTACAGACCTTTGGCTCCTGACCCCGTCTGAGGAGGGGCGAGGCTTTCACAGCACCGTGAGGAGCGAGGCCTAGAGACGAAGGTATTCTGAGAGTACAGAGTGGACCCAGGCTACTCTCCAGATTGTTGTGGAAGAATTAAAAAACAAAAACAAAACAAAACAAACAAACAACAACAACAACAACACCCCAATCCAAAAATAGGTGAAATAACCAGAATACTTTAAAAATGAAGAAAGCCAAAACTTGGTCATTCATGTAAGGTAGTCAGGGTCATTACTAAACAGGAAAGTGCTTTAACGCCGTGGTGATTGATTTTAAATGAAGTGTACCCACTAGATTTCAACAATCAGAGACTGATGGTAGCTGCTATTGGCATAGTCATAGAAATTCTCATGCACTGCTGGTGGAAATGGAAAGTGACAACTATGGAAAGTAAATTAGGATTACTTTGTTTTTTTGTTTTGCTTTTTTGAGGCAAAATCTGGCTGTGGAGCACAGGCTGCTCTTGAACTCATCGAATTCACCTGATCCTCCTGTCTCAGGCTTCCAGGTGCTCTGATTACAGGTGTGTGCTGCCATGCTTGGCAGAAGCTATGTGTACTTTAGATCTAATGGTTCAGGTCCTTGGTGCATATACATAGTGCAGAGAAAATTATTGCTCCAGTGTAATGTTCTTAGTATTGTTGTTATTGTCCAGTGTATTGTTAAAGCTGGAAACAGGACCAAGTGTCCATCAAGGATACAATTATTTGTGAATTGGATACTATGTCATCAAAACTACCCAACAATGGAATAGTTAGAACCAAAGTTTTTTAGACATGAGACTTGACAAACTATGATGAGTATAACAATGATGGATCAGCTGGGTGAATCAATTTTTACAACGTTGAAAACAACAATAGTAAAATTACATTGTTCAGGATGATTCCTAGTAATACAACTATTAAGAGAAGCAATGAAGGGCTGGGAGTTTGGCTCATTGGCTTAAGCGCCTGCCCTGGCAGGCGTGAGGTTGTGAGTTCGATCCCCGGTGCTGCAAAAAAAAAAAAAAAAAAAAAAAAGAAGCAATGAAGCTAGGCATGGTGACCCAGGCCTGTAACCCTATATTCATGAGGCTGAAGCAAAAGTTAGTGAGTTACCAATATCTTGTATAGAGAAAGAAACAAATAAATCAATTTATTTTTTAAATGACTAGAGGTATAGCTTAGTACAAAGGCCCTGGGTTCAATTTCCAGCCAAAAACAAAAAAGTAAAGCAATGAAATAATTACCACGAAAGTCAGTATGGTGTTCATGTCTGTGAAAGGAAAGATTTTGTGATAAGAAGGAGCAAATGGAGGACTTGAGTGATGACAATTTTTAAATGTAAATGGTAGCTACATAATTATTTCAATTAACTTTTAAAGATACATTTATCAAGAGCTGGAGATTTAGCTCAGCAGTTCAAAAGCATGCCTGGTAAGCATGAGGTCATGAGTTCAATTCTTGGTATCAAAAAACTCCCAAAAAGTACATTCATGGCCAAGCATGGTAGTACAAGCCTGTAATCCTAACACTAGGAAGGCTAAGGCTGGAGGATTGCCGTGAGTCTCAGGCCAACCTGGGCTGCAAAGTGAGTTCAAGGCCTGCATAAACTGCATAATGCAACTGTTGCAAAAAGACAAAAACAAAACAACAACAACAACAAAAAACTAAATTTATGCTTTATGATCCCTTGTGTACTAGTGTTATGCTTTGTTCTAAGGATGATAGCCACCATGTTATGGCTTGTAATCTAGCTGTTTCCTCAGTCTTTTCTTTTCCTTTTTTTTTTGAGACAGGGTCTCACTATGCAGTTCTGACCTTGAACTCACTTTCTGGCCCAGGACGGTCTTGAACTCACAATGATCCTGTTGCCCCAGCCTCCCAAGTGCTGGGATTACAAGCATGCTACCATACCCAGCTCGCCTCGAAGTCTTGCATTCTCATAGGTAGGACTTTTTGGAGGTGACTGGATGTAGTGTGTGAGAATAAGGATCATGGGTATGTCATAACTGGGTTAGTCCACTTGTTGGATTACGATGGTTATGCACTCTTGGGTATTCATCCCAAAGAAATGACATAGGTTCACAGGAGAACTGGTACATAATTTCTTACAGCAGCTTTCCACATAATGGCTGAAAACTGGAAACAACCCAAGTATATTTCAAACATGAATGGCTAACTACAGTACAGTGTAACCTTTCCATGGAACACTGCCTAGCAATAAAAAGGAATTATTAGTACAAGTACATGCACCAACATGGATGTATCTAGAGAATTTTGCTAAGTGAAAAAGTCAATCTTGAAAGGTTACACACTACTATGTATCATTGCACTTATGGAGACCAGGTGCTGCAAGGGGATGGGGGGGGTATGGAGGAAAGTTAGGTGTAGCAATGTGAGGGAACTTTGTGGTGATTTGTATATCCTGACTCAGTCCATGACAATCCTATGGTTATGAAGTTGGGCTATAATTTGTCAAAATGTTGCCATTGGGGAAAATAGGGAAACATACATAAGATGAATCTATTTTTTATTACAACTACATGTGAATCTACATTTATCTTGAAAAAAAGTTTAATAAAACATATATTGTAAATGTATGTAAATAAATTTGGGTAGAGTAAACACCAAGGGAATTGGCCTTCTTGTCATTGGAAGCCGTCCAAATTTTTTTTTCAGATTCAGAACAAAATATGATTTTTAGATAATTTTTGCACATTTGTTCAGAGCTGACCATCTTACATCATTTCCAATTAGAACAGGTGAATTTTCTATCACTCCAAGGGTTTGTAAACTTGCACCCACAACTAGAAGGCCAGGTATGTTTTTGAGAAAAATTATGCCATATGAGGTAATAACCTTCTCATACTGGTAGTGCTATGAACAACAGCTTGCTGATTACTCTACTTATATAATTACTTCTACTGAGACAACTCAAGAGCAAATTGTAAGAACCTCAGGTTTTGGCATGGTGTGGTCATGGCCTGATAGAATTTGAGGAAAACGCATGAATGTAAAATTAAACAGACATACATAGTTTGTCCCCAAGCCTCATTCAGTGTTACCTGCATATGCGCTCATTCCAGGAATGGTCATTGCTCTACAGTTCATTCAGGAACCTTCCCCAAGAAGTTCCTCCAGCACAGCATGTGACCTGCTTCTCCATTGGGCTTCAGAAAGTGGGAACTGCACGCTCCTTGTTCATATGTTTTGCTCCACATGACAGAGCACTGTGCTTCTCCAAGGGAGAAGGATGCATCACTCTATATGTCGCTGTCCTGCCTGCATTTCTTGCAGATGGGGTTGTGTAAGGGGCTAATAGTGTACATAGTGATGATGCAAATGATCCTTTATCTCTGCTTTTTAAATGATCAGTGTGATAATTGTGACAGCTCGGCACATCTGCTTCTCATTCATGAGCCCAATCACTTCCTTTGTAACCAAAGAGTTCAAAGTCCTAACTGAAGAAATAGCTGATTTCTGTTTAGCAAAATATTTCTCTTACATGGCTGCATAACTCTACGCAGATCATGTGGGTGAACACCTAGGCTGAATTCATGCCACAGCACATGAGACAGGTGAGAGACTATTATGTTAGATACCCAGTGCAAAGTTTAAGCCTTCTTGGTATTCATAGGGCAAACGGAATGAGATAAATCACAGGGAACAAGGGCATGATGCAGGACTCTGGCAAAGTGTGTGTTATACAGCCAGTCTCTGAGAAGGTCACTCACATGGAAGACTGGGAGTCAGAGTCCATGGAACAAAGAGGACACTAACTCCTGAGTGCTCTCTGGAAAGGTGCAAAAGTAGGAAGCTCTGTCTGTCCCTCAGTCCTTGCTTTGTCTCCAGAATGGTGACCAGTTGGATGATGTGGGGGCCTGGTCTTTGGGGAGGGCTAAGTAAAATGAAAGAAATTGAGAAACAGAAAATGCCATGCCTGACATCTGGCTGCATGTGACCACTGTGCTCTTCTGGATCCCAGGGGGAACGCTCCCAGTCTTGCACAGGAGATACTGTTTGCTTCAGGATCAGGAACAATGTATGCAGTTTAATGAGACAATGCAAAACCATCTAAGTTTCACTTGCAATGCTACTGAGGGAGACCTGGGAATGAGAATAATGGAAGAACACATGCTGCTCTAAGCAAACATGGAGAAGTTAAATATGATCCAATCCCAGAGCCCACAACTCCCCTGTGTTGAGGTGATGACCTGAATGTGGAGGATGTTTGAAAATGGACCTACACTGACCAAGGCTCTCTTTCCTCTTCTCTACAGCAATGACTAGACAGAAGGGGCACACAGAGCCTGGGGACTGACCTTGAGCTCTCCAGGGAGTGATTACATCCTGTACCCAGGCCAACTGCAGAAGACTCTCCTGCACTTCCTGAAGTGACAGCCCCAGGCCCTCAGGGTGAGAGGGACCAATGTGCCTGCACAGGCTTGTGGCACATGGCTGGGGTGACCAGAAAGCCCAGGGCTCCAGATCACCAATTTATCCAGTTCCCTCCTGATTTAAATTTAGGACCTCTGTAAATGAACAAGTGAAATGGAGCTATCATCAAATCAGAAGAAACTGCATTGTCTTTATCTAACTAGAGCATATAAGAACACATACTTTTAAGAACTAAAAACACAGTTGTGTTTTAGGTTAAGAAAATTTTGAGTAGGGAACATTTTGATGTGGAGACTTCACCTTGGAATCTGCCCTATTCAGAGTTTTCACATTGTGTTAAAATAAAAGGTCTATGATCTTGGGAAATTTCTTTCCTCTGAGAAGCAGCATCTACTCACAGGAAGTTCTTGTCTTCCAGGTGACCCTGATTCTCACTGGACTGACAATGCTGTGCCTTGGGATGATGGTGGCCACTTTTATTTCCATTGAAGTGAGATTTCCCCCTGTGATTGGAATTCACTGTCACCTATGGGCACCTTTCCCTATGAGTATCCCTAATGGTTCCCCTTCCTCACATCCCAGGTATCTGCAAATACCTTTAACCCTCTCTCTGATGAACCTGTGTGTAGGGAGTGGATGAAGCTGGAGATTGATCATCTGTGCTGGGCAGTAGGAGGACAATTAGTCCCCCTGGCAAACAAGCTGCCCCAGCTCAGAGAACACCAAGCCCCAAGGCTATCCAAACAATGCATCACTAGGCAAGGAGGGGTCATGTGACTTTATCTTGCTAAATGTAGAAATAAATGCTACTGCAGTGGTTGAGTAGTTCCTTTCCTCCTATTAGGCGAGATGGCTCCACCTGAACTCAGCTTTCATCTCTTTTCTTTATTTTCCCATTCTCTCACCATTCTTCACCCTTGGAACATCTGGTACTGCAACCACCCCAGTGCTCCCCAAGTCCTGAGTTTGGACTCACTATTCAGATGGATGATATTAACAGGACAGTGAAGGGATCTTGAGAATTGTGTAAGGACTGGCGGCAAAGCCTGGCTCTGAGTGGATTCTCTCTTTGATCAGTTCTTCATCTCTGGAACAGTGTCCATTCATTGGTACTGGAATGAAAACCACCAATGGAAAGTGTCTCACTGTGGATGCTTTGAGGGCTGTAGAGGGCTTGTACAGTCACTTGGGTAAGGCATATAGACTCTCGCTGTATACTTAGGGTAAGACTGTAGTGTTCTTCTGACACTTAGGAAGGAATATCAGTCTTTTTGAGAACTGTGATATTCCATGTGAAATGTGCTCCTGCATCATAGCCTGGGGGAGTCACATGTATTTTCTGCCATCTCCTGGGTCCACCTTCATCTTCATAGTACAGGATCTCCCCTTGGAAATTTTCAGATTTAACTCAGCTGTGATGAAGGTAATTTTCTGATCACTCAAACACAGAAAGGGAGTGAGATGATAGATTTTTATATGCCTTTTTTTCTCTTATCTGTTTTTCAAATCCTAGGAAGACTGGGAACAAATACATTCAGTTCTACTGTATCAGGATTTGGAGTCTGTACACTACTTTTTTCTTTTACAGCATACTAATGATTCTATGTAAGTCTACATTTTGTACTGATTACTACTCTCCATGCATTATTTGTACTTTGAGTATTTCTTCTTCCAGTGTAGCAGTTTGCCAATCATTTTACTATCTCTGATGGTCATCATGAATTTGCAACTTAAACTTCATTAGGAGCCTTTGGTCCATGGATGCTGAAGGATCTTTAGAAATTACAGGTCAGGGTACTTTGCACCTTACTCTGTCAATGAGCTGATTGTTAAGTTTTCAAGACCTCTTCCACTCAGAGTACCCTATTGAGAAGTTATTTAGTAGAAGACTCTTGAAGAACTAATATTCTCCTAGAAGCATTCTCTTCATGATGTTAGTGTCTTGCTGAAGGGGAAAAGTTAAAGCAGCAGATTCAGCAGCTGCATTGTCTGCAAGGATCCTGAGCATACAGCAGGGCAGACTGAAGAGGGAATGTCCTTCCTGGTGCTAAATGATCTGGGCTAAGTGAGGGAGACTCATGGGGTAGGGCCAGGTCTTGTGTTAGAGACACCATAAGACTGAAAGACAAGGGAGACTTTTGCAGTTCTGGTTGCTTCTGTTTCCTAGAAACGGCTGGTCACTGTGATGTATATGGGAAGAAGCAATCAAAGACAACCAAGTACACAGACAACCTCTGTACTCCCCCCTTGCAGTCTAATAAAATCTTCTCTCCCTGAGCCTTTTGGGTCTGATATTTTGGGAATGATCCTGTTCAGTGCCCATTGATGTGAATAAGTCTACATCCATTTGTAAACTACAGGGGAGAAGAACAAGAAGTCAGCAAGAACCCAAACCCTCCCTGTGAGGCAGTGCCATGCATGGGCCACAGGGGTGAAAACCAGAAGCCAGCCTTTTCCCACGGGTCAGCACCATTCATGGACTGCAGAGGAGGAGAACAAGAAGCCAACAAGAAGCCAAGCCCTCTCTGTGGGTTGGCGCTATGTGGGGGTCCCTGGGAGGTGAACAATATGCCATCCCCTTGTGGCATGTGGTTGGGAGAGAAGAAGTGCCAAGTTCCTCCTCTCCCCATAGGTGACCAGCTGATTTGGAGAAATGCCTTGCAATGATAGCTATTGAAGTAAAATACAACTTCATTCCTGTAGTGTTCAGAGTTTCATGGACTTTGCAGGCCTAAAGCCAGTAGTCTAATCATTTATTCAGATGATAACAATATGCAGTATAGCATCTATGGGTGATCTTCTGAAGGAGGTAGTCATTGTTAATTCCCTATTATCTTATTTTGAACAAATTTTCATTGCTTTGTTTGGTTGGATTTTATTCTGTTTTGTCTTTTTCAATTTTATTATATCCAATGGCATGGGCAGCTATTTCAGTGACAACAAGATATATTATGGTAGCCACTTGGGGTTTTCTATTATGTTGTTTTAAGATTCTTTATTGCATTCATTGTTTCATTCTTATTGCTAGTATTTCATTCCATATTGTTTGATTTTTACTGTGTCTGAAGGCATGGGCAGCTCTTTTGAAGACAACAAGGGGTATTATGGTAACCATTGTTGATTTTCTATCATCTTATTTTGAAGTCCTGTATCATTTACACTGTTTTGTTTTGATTGGCTTTATTCTGTTTTATTTTTCTTGTTATCTTTTTCTCTTTAAAATAAAAGTTACATCCTAGGTATCTCTTTGCATTTGTTTCATGCATTCCATTACTTTCCTATATGGTTCATTGAAGTTTTTCATGTTTTTCCCATGCTCCTGAACTTTTTTATCTATGTCTTTTCTAGCTATGCTGAGCAACTCCTTTATTAAGGCTGTCATTTGTTTCTTTACCTGAGAGTTCATTTGTAATCTGATTTCCTCTGTAGCCTCATGGATTTTTTCTTTATTTCATTTGCTATCTTTTCAGAAACTTTAGGTGTATGAGTTCCAGTGTCTCTATTTCGATGTCTCCTGTACTTGGACTGGACATTTGAGATTGTATTTTGCTGTTTCATTTTGTCATTTTCACCTCTTGGGTTAACATTTTGGTCTGTTCAATCCCACTAATCACAACTGTCCACTGTGTGTGTCTTAGGGTCCTACTGTGTGGGTGATGTTTGTCCAATTAGTGGGTCCTACAATGAAGGGGAGGGGCCAGTCATCTGAATTTCTCCTGTAGCGTCTGTTGCATGAGCCCTATATTCTTCCTAGGGTGAGTAGCCTAGGAATATTGGTACAAGTCAACCCTTTTCACCTGTGATTACTGTGACTTCAGGCTGTTCCAGGTCACCAGATCTACCTGGCTATAGTGTGTTCCTCAGCTGGGACCCTGCTGTGTCACTGGGGTCTCATAGGCCCTTTCAAGTTCCTCTGGGTTGAGGGAGGCCTTGTAAGTGCTCTCCTCAACCCAACCAGTGTTCTCTATGGAAGAAGGACTTACCCACATTCTTGCTGGGCTTGTCAAGGTCCTACAGCTGGGGTAGACAGAGGTGCTGAGGCGTTTGCCACTGCTCCTGTTTATCCATTGAGGTCCTCTGTTTCAGAGGGAAACTCACCACACTGTTGCAGGCCCCCTGAGGTCCTCTTTGTGTGTGAGGGGTTGCTGAGGCTTCCACCAACCCACCAAAGTTCTGCAGGTGGTGGAAGGGGTTGCTGATGGTCAATGAGCTGCTGAGGTCTTTTGGGAAGGGGAAAGGGCAACCAACAATCCTGCCATCTGTTGAGGTCTCTGGAGTTAGTGGGAGTGGTGTCCGATGATGGTGCCATCTGCTGAGGGCTCTGGGGTGTGGGGGAGTGGTGTACCATGATCCTACCAGCTGCCAAGGTCTCTCCTGGCTGCCAAGGAAGCCACAGTAGTCGTGGATAGGGTCCTTCCGAGCATTGTGGCCTCAGCAGAAGGAAAGGCCCACTGTATCTGCTCTCTGAAGACACCCCAGGCCCCAGCTGGGCTCCTGCAATGCCAGGGCCACTTAGACTCTAGGACTCCAATGAGAGTCCACCTCCAACTGAGGCCCTCACCTTCTTGTTTCTGGAAGACAGTTTTCTTGATTACCTTTCAGGGAATATGAAGCATTATTGCCAAGAATATTTCTAAATGCTAATTGATTTTCAGGCTAATTCCTCAGGTCACTGGGAGAATCATGTGAAAAGAAGGCACCTGGATTGTAACAACTTGGAGAATATCCTCATAGGCCTTCAGGAATCAGTGATTAGGGTGAAGTCCAGGCAACACTGAACACTTCAATGTAGCAGAACTGAATCCCCTAATGCGAAGTCCAGGGTAGTCAACTTGTGTCCCCTTGAGCTTGGATGTGTTCCACAGCCTTGTGTGGGACATGTAATTATGTTTCTGGCTGACTTGTTTCAAAAGTAATGTCTAAATGTTACAAAGATGAAACTTATCAGTCATTCCTCTCCATGCACACTTGTAATATTCCAGCTTCCCAGAAGAACAATATCAAAAAGCTGAGGTGAAAGCAATCTGTAGAAGCTGACCAGAGGAGCTACTGTGAAGGTGTCTGGGGCTTGTTCCCTGGGTGGGATCATTTCTAGCTCTGGCTGCCTTCAGACTCTATTACCTGTGCACTACTGGAGACTACACAGATCCAGGCATGGCAAACATTTACAGACTGAATCTGCAGCTCCTGTATAGAGGGCTGCCACCTACAGCAGACAGTGTGCTAGGAGGTGCTGGCTGGCTGTGGGGAGCAAAGGGAAGAGATGGGGAAGAAGCCTGGAGGACGTTGTCCTCTCTCTGCAGTCTCCACTGCTTTGCTGTGAACCCCACCCAGGCTGAACACTACTGAGGGCTTGTGAGAACCCCCAACCCCTGCTGGCTGGCTCCTTCCAGGACTTCCTGAGTCCAGTTAGACAAGACAAAAGCCTTGAGACCTGCAGTCCATATAGAGGCCCTGTGTCTGAGTTCTTTAATTTTTATATCATTTTGGGAAGCATTTTATAGCTTTATGTCTTCAATTTTACAAATTTCTCATACATCTGTTTGTAAGGACAGTTCATCTACAGGACAATTAGGAATCTTCCCCATTCATTATCACCTACATGACAGTGATGGCATTATACACACAGGAGGGTGTGTGTGTGTGTGTGTGTGTGTGTGTGTGTGTGTGTTAATTGTACTTGGGTTTGAACACCAGGCCTCCACACTGAGATTCATTCCCAGCACTTTTTTTCTTTTTTCTTTTGAGACAGGGTCTCCCTCAGTTGCCCAACCTGTTCTCCTCTTGTGAATCCCCTGCAGCATCCCTAGTTCTGACTGTGTCATTTTTCTCTCCCAGCATCCCATCCAGTATGCCACAGTTAGCTCTCATGTCTCTTGGGCTCACTTAGACATGACCACCTCTCATGCTTTCCTTGGTGATGGCAACCTTCACAGCTGGGAGGGACAATGATCAGGTCTTTTGTAAACGGCCCTTGCTTTGGATTTGTCTGATGCGTGTCTCAGGACTGCAGTGGGGTCATAGGCTTTTGGAAACCACAAGTTTAAGTGCCACTTCATCACTTGAGACCTGGTATCATTCCATAATGGCTGTTGCTGGGAGACAATCAGAAAGAAGGGTGCAGTGGAAGACAGGAATAGAGATGCTTTTTTTGTGTGTTACAGTAAACACTTGTTTGAATGTGGAATTATATGTCTATTACATGCTTTGTGTTGTCAGCAATTATGTCTCAATGAGTACAAGTTATAGTATGTTTTCTTTGTGTCACAAATGTTTTGAAAATTAAACTAAAAAAGTTAGATTGTCTTTAAATAGGATTATTTGGTTTTTTGCTAGACTCTGAGTCATTTTATTTTTTCTTTTTCTCTTTTTCTTTCATTATCACATGTTTGCAGTATATGATGTTTGCATTCACATTGGGCAGTGGGTATATGTACATAACACAGCTGCTTCCTTTTCTTAATCCCCTCCCTCTTCTCACCTCCTTCCCTCCACCTCCAAATACCTTTTTCCCATTTGAATTATTATTCTTAGGTCATGTTTGCATGAGCGTGTGTGTGCCTTTGCACTCCCTTCATACCATTCATTTCTATTTTATATCATTAATTGCATTGCCACAAGTATTACCTTTTCATAGCAGAGACAAAATACCTGACATGAACAACTTAAAGGAAGGAAGATTTTCATTTGGCTCTTAAATTCAGAGGCCTTAGTCCATTGTCTACTGGCTCCATTTTTTCTAAATCAGTAACAAGGCAGAAACATCTTGGCAGAAGGGTGTAACAGAGAAAAAGTCATCAAGGCAACCAGGAGGACAGCAAGTGGAATAGAGAATAACAAAAACATATCCTGCTGAGGGTAGCTTCCCAGTGATCTTCTACCTTTAAGTAGGCCTTGCCTAAGTTCCTATTATAGCAGAATAACTCAGATTTTGATCTCAGCAATGGATTTAATCACTGATGAAGTTAGAGAACTCATTAAGCACATTCCAAAAGTTTATCAGCAAGGAAGCCTCCCACACAATGAGCTTTTTGATGAAATATTTTGGATCCCACCATGACTTTCCATTTTCACCACCCCCAGAATATTCATGTTCATCTCATTATGTAAAATGCATCCACTCTAGTTCCACAACTCTATCTTCAAAGTCCCCACACTCCATGATTGCTCTATGGGCTCTGAGACAAGCTGGAGCCCAGCATGGACAACTTAGTGACATAGCAAGACCCTGTCTCAGAATAAACTGGGGTTGGTGATGTAGCTCCATCAGATTACCTATGTGCAATCTCTAGTAATGATATAGGGGAAAGAAGCTCCCCATGTACTGTATGTCCAGTATGAGTTTGTGTTCTCTAACTTCAAAGAATGAATTTTAGGAACAGTGGAGGTTAAGAACAGAAATATTTATTGAGAGAGAGAAAGCCTGTGTGTGAGAGAGAGACAGAAGGGGTCTTGAGTGGGTTGCCAAAGACTCTTATCTTGTCTAGTGGCTTTTATTGAGTAAAACCATAATGGGCAAAACTTAAATCTGACAAGGCAGGTGGTTATGAGGTGGGGCAGAACTGTGGTCGACCAATAAGATTAATTGTTCAGGTAAAACTGACCAAATCAGGGACAGATAAGGGAGCAAATCACATAGCAAGCAAGCATTCTTATGGATCAGTGATGACTCATTCTGTAGCAGGTTGGGATCTTAATTCCTGGCTTCTCAAGTTGTTCCATACCTAATCCCTAATGTTTATGCTTAGGGCGTGGTTGCATTTGTTTTCCCTTCTGTCTTGAGATCTGGCCCATAGCAACAGGTGTGTGTCTCTTCTAAGGTCATAAGACATCTGGTCCTCTGTGCCACCTCCTTTTAGGGCCTAACCCTATCTGACTGCCTATAATATTTCTAATCAACTCAGCTGCCTGTAACAGTATCACAAAAACAAAATTGTAATGTTAAGCATTCTTATTCTGTGAAGTGATACTATGAGGCTGTCTGAGTGGTTTTCAAGAGTCTTCCACACAATCATTTTAATATTTGTTGTATGAGGAAATTCTCATTTTAGGGGTGATAAAATGTGATTTTTGCCTTTTCTTTCTTTCTTTCTTTCTTTCTTTCTTTCATCATTCTTTCTTTCTTTGCAATACCATGGATTGATAGATTTTTAAATTTCATTTTGAGACACATGCTTTTAAATTTTGTCTAGCTAATTCACTCAACTGCCCAGGCTGGGCTCAATATTTCAATTGTCCTTCCTTAAACTCCTTAAGCACTGGGATTACAGGTGTGCTGGGATTACAGATTATTTTATTTTTTGGTGAATCAATGTACTAGAATCCCTCTCTGTTGTTGTCCATTTTGGTGCTCAAGTTGACCAACATTTGGTCAGCAGGAGCTGCTTCTAGCTGGATCCTGTGCCCCCACTGATTCTCAGCACTGTCTTCCTTTCTGATAGAGGAATATGTTTTAAACAAACATTTTCTTTCCTTACCCCAGCCACACAAGGAACTATTTCTCCAGCTAGCTCTTGCTCCTTTTACTGTCTTTGGTCACTAATTCTAGACATAAGCATATACTGCCTTTAGGAGTGATGGCTAGGAGACTGGCAGAAAACTTCCAGAGTAACATCAGTCTTAAGGGTCCCTGGTGAAGCAGGGCATGGTAGGGCATACCTGTTATCCCAGCACTGGGGAGGGTGAAGCAGGAGGATCTTCAGACTGAGCCGAGCCTGGGAAATTTATTGAGAGCCTGTCTCAAAATAAAAATGACACTATATTAAAAGATGTGTGGTTATAGTTCAGTGGCATGGCACTTCTATGTTCTATTCCCAGTACTGAAAAAATTAACTCCCTGATAGTAGCTGGATGAGATGACCTTCCCCTTCATCCAAACTACTGAGAAGCCTGAGGCAGGAAGATTGCAAGTGTGAGGCCAGCTTGGGAAACTTAGTGAGATCCTGGTCTAAAATAAAATTCAAAAAGGGCTGGCGGTAGAGTTCTGTGACAGCACACTTGCCCAGCATGCCTGAGGCCCTGGATTCAGTCCCTAGTACAAGAAAATGTAAGTTCTGGGTTGCAGACAAATCTTGGGATGTTTCCCTCCTCCCATGGAAGTGTGGAAAGGTGAATGTGCTGTGTGAGAACACATTCCTGTTTATACTCCATGACCTGACATCCTGAGGATGTGGCCTAACAATGTCCAAGGACATTTTGGTTCAGATCCAAAGATGGCAAGCTGACTGTCTAAGAAGCCCACATCTTCTAACCTGCTGAATGTTACTCACAGCTTCACAGCAGACCACCCCACATCTGCCTCAAGTGCTTCATTTTAGGGGCTGAAGGTTGGTTGAATTCAGCTCTTCCAAATACTACTGCAGTGGGGAACCCACTGAGAGGACTTGGTTAATTCTGAATCACATGGGAAGTATCTGGGGGATTCCAGCAGCAGAGTGACAGGATCTGGGTACCTTTGAGCAGTAGAGGGCCAAGTACTACAAGCAATTAGAGGTAAGGGTTGCAGATGGTAGTCACTAGCAAGCTCTCTGGATGACTGAGTACAGCAGGCAAAACTCACTGTGGGCCCCAGTTGGGGGATTTTGAGGCCATGTTTTTTCTTGGCTGTTCTCAAGGCAGTGACAGAGCCCAGGAGAGATGCCAAGGCAAGCCCACTCCCTGGAGTCACAGGGCTCTCTGACAGGTGGTTTTGGTTCAGGACCCCCCAACAGCCTCATTCAATTTTTCATAAATGCACAAAAGCCTACAATCATCACACCTAACCTGTCATCTCTCCTCCATTTGACATCAGACTGTGATAATTCACTTAGGAAAATTCCATAAAGCTAACCTCCAGATCACCCCAGGGTGGGGAAAGTGGTTAAGAGGAAGTACAATGAGGTCAGTTTGCCCCTGAAAGCACATACATATGTGAAAATGTATTTGCTAAACCAAGTTCTTTACATTGTTCATAGTCAGTTACAGATTGATCTCCTTGTTCTAGATTTAGCCAAGAGTAACAGGTGACTGTACTAATCAGAATGTGGTTTTTTGCTTTAAAGTCTGCCTGCTGTATGGGGTCTGCATGGCCCTGCCCTCTTCCTGTACAGAATAGGCAGTTTGGCCACCGGGCTTGGCTAAATAAAGGCTCTTCTAAATTCACAATTAGTTGCTTGGTTTCCTATGCTGATTTTGAATGCATAACATTTGGGGCCTCATCTGGGAGCCCAGATATCTGAAAATAATAGGAACCAAGTCTCTTTGAGACATTTAGGCCTCAGGGGACTCACTGAGATTTGTCCCTCACCCTGAGGAACTTTTTGTTTCAAAGGGAAACTAAAAACCTGGACACAGATTTGGATCAAGTCATCAGGATTCTTGCTGGTAAGACTGTTTGTGTTCATTGGGGCACCCCTCAGGAGTCTTTGGAGGAGTTGGATGCAACATAATCCCCAAGACTTGACCCCAGATTATGAGGATGGCTGGTGAGATCAGGTTTTGTCAGTCTGGTTGCCTGTCTTGTCTTGTCTTTCATGTCTTCTGTGTCATGGGTCAGTTCACTTCTTCTCTGTTGGCACCTTTGCAATGTATCCTTAACCATTTTCAGGACTTTATTTATATATTTTTTATTTATTTATTTTATTTTATTTTATTTTATTTTATTTTATTTTATTTTTTTTGCAGCACCGGAGATTGAACTCACAACCTCGCGCCTGCCAGGGCAGGCGCTTAAGGCACTGAGCCAAATTGTCAGGACTTTAAATAGTGAGCCTCCAGTTATGGAGAAACCTTTTATCATGGCAAACTTTGAACCTTTTGTGATCTCTGATGGCCCACTTTTTCAGATGTTAATTGGCACCCCAGAGGGCTCATTTAACTTGTCTTTGCTTCAACAGGTCCACCAGGTCACCTGTATTGATTTGGTCTCAGACTCCCTGAAATGGGTCAAATCTTGCCAACCCCAGTGCCAGCCCTGCTCACAAGTTGTCACTGTCATGAGACCCCCAAAACATAAAAGTCACCCTTATCCTGAGGTCCCTCCTGTCCTCATCCAACTTTCTGATTTCTCACCTACTTTATTCCCATGCCTCCCTTTGATATAGGAAAAATGATCCCAGACCTCCAAATGATATGGGGGAATGAAACTCCCAACCTACTATATGTCTGGCGCGAGTTCGTGTTCTCTAAAATCGAAGAATGAATTTTAGGAACGACGGAGGATAAGAGCAAGATACATTTATTGAGGGAAAGAAAGCTTCTGTCTGAGGGACAGAAGGGGGCCCGAGCGGGTTGCCCAAGACTCTGTCATTTTTAGGGACTTTTATACAGTAAAACCATGAGGTTAGATGGGTCCAAGGTGGGGAAAATGGGAATCTGCAAGGTGGGCATAAGGTGGGACATAACTACAGTTAACCAATAAGATTAATTGCTCAGGTAAAATTGATTAAATTAAGGACAAATGGTGAAGCGGGTCACGTAGTAAGCGAGGGATGTTTGACGATAATGACTCTTCCTGTAAAAGGGTGGAATGCTGATTCCTGACTTCCTCAGGGTGATATAGAACTATTTAGAATATCAATCCTTAGGATCTGCCTTTTGTCTTGATATCTGGCCCACAGCAGGTGTCTGTCTCCTCAGAGGTTACAAGGC